>APFE030440658.1:0-13039 GCA_000404065.3 Pinus taeda | reverse complement strand
TAACCCATGGTAATAACATGGTATTCATGTGAGCATAGACTATTTAAAAGGGAAATTCTATTAGTTTAGATCCATCTACTAGTAGTTTTTAAGCTCCAGGTTTATGATAACCCATGGTAATAACATGGTATTCATGTGAGCATAGACTATTTAAAAGGGAAATTCTATTAGTTTAGATCCATCTTAATTCTGGATCTAGGTCTACCAAGTGCTGAGAGGGATAAATAGATTTCATACCTCTAAGAGTTTGGTAGATGTGGAGTTACGATGGATATAGGTTGTTTTTTATGATAATGAAGATATTAAATAGACTTAGGAAATTATATTGTAAGAAACATCTTAAGGTGAATGGTTAAAACTACATTTAGTCACTTCACAAAAATTTAGAAAAAAATACCAACATCTCCATTAATATTGGTTTTTTTCTGATTTAACAAAAAGACAATTCAAAACCGTGAAATCTTATCACTCTTTCCACATCACCCTCGCGGTCGATGCCTAAATTTCCCACCATTTTTCAAACATTCTCAATATGATATCTTCATGAAAAAGTTAAGACACTGATGTTGGACTAGTTTTTTAAAAAATACGCTGGTTTGTACATGAAAAAGTTAAGGCACTGATGTTGGATTAGTTGTTTGAAAAATATGTTGGTTTGTACAACCTTTCATCTCCTCTGTTATTCTTAGTTTGTTGTAATTATTTGTAGCAGTTGGGCCGCTGCACCATATTGTCCTAAAAGGCGGAGATTGTGCACCAAAAAGGAAATTAATCCACATGTTACAACGTTGCTAAAAAATGCAAGATGTATAAGGTAATGAATTATGCTAATAAGAAATTTAGATTGGGAGAGAGATAATTAAATTTTATTATTTAATCGAAGATTTCCAATTAAAATAATAATAAATCTACATTTATATATTTATATATTGATTGGAAGGCTTCTGATAATGGTCACTTCTTTCCATTATATCCCCTTCAAGCCTTTGGGATACCTACTACTTTCTTATATTATATAGTTCGGGCTTGCTACTTGTTGGTGTGTTGGGGTAAACAAATTTGATGTGTTTTTTTTTTTATCTCGCAGTTGGAGTCTATGGAATAAGAAAGAAAGCCGATTTGCATTTCCTCATCCTGATAGGTAAATGTTTGTAGATGAAGATTCCATCTTAGCAACTCTGTCACAAGGAAATTCTGTATATTTTGTCGTTGCTCAATACAAAATCAAAGAATTTTTCTTTTTTAAACTCAACATTGGTTTCATTTAGGAGCAAATAGGTGTGTCCATGTCTTCTTCATGCAAGAAAGTTGTATGGCCCAACGATCCTTCCATATGATTGTTGACAATGAGCTTGCAGTACAATGTTATCTTTGATGATGAAGCAGTAGTAGTAGCTTGGTGGTGGGGAAGATTTGGAAAGTTAAATATTCAATGAAATCCATGATTTTTATGTGGTTGGCCCTAACAAATAATGTTTTGACGTGAAAGGTTCTACAAAATAGGGCAAGGTAGGGTCTTGGAATTTGTACTCTATGCAAATGTGAAGGGGAAACAACAGATCACGTGTCGGTGTTCATTTGTATTTTTTATCAAGAGGTATGGGGTGTTATTCTCCCCTTAATTAAGGATAGGGTACTTGGGAGGAGGCTTCCTTGTTGGATTGTTTGATGACAGAGCACTCAAATAACATATATCATTGCCCTTGATTGCCTCTAGAGCCAATTGGACAAGAAAGAAGAAATAACAATTTTGTATACAAGAAGATCCCTCCTTTTCAGGTACATCATCAAATAAAATACCTACATGAAGGCATAAAAATTACTCCAAAGGTTAAAGCTCCAAGGTGGGTTGCAATCTGGAGGTTGATAAAACTTATCCATGTTCTTTCTTTGTTGGTGCTTGCCAAGGTGATATTCTTGTTATATATATTATCTACGAATATGTGTGATATTCTTGTTCTATATATTATTTGCGATTCGACCCAAGTCAGCTACTCTTGCATGTGTGATATTCTTTTTCTGTATATTATCTGCGATTCGAACCCAAGCCAACAATGTGCAAGAGGCAAATTCAAACTGGTGCTTCTTTTGGTGTCTTTCATGTCAAACTCTGCCAGAAAATTATCCACAATACATCAAATTTTGGATTCACATGTCTCCAGATGTTTGATTATTTTTCACATTTTGAAGTGGGCACAGAGGATAGTTCTTGTTTCAGGTGAAAACATATTCGTTGCAGGTCATAATGGGTAGTGGAATAGTAGGGATGGGCTTGTTGGGTCAATATAATTTGAACCCAACTGCAAATTTGATGCCCAAAACTTCACAACTAGTTTTGGGTGTTCCCTAGCAGCAGAAAAGAAGAAAATTAGGAGGTTTGAAACTTTGAGGCCATGGCCATCATACAAAACCTTTTTGTATCACAACAAGCTTAATAATGGGAAATCCTTTGGCATTCATGCTGGCGCAACCCTGCAACTTCCCAAGTGTGCACGTTGTTCACAATTCACGCTATGATTTACTTATTTATGTATTTGTTTTTGGTTCAAATTGCTACATGTATAGACAGCCTGTGCGACATCCTTGATAATCTTTCCATTTGAAGACCAAGCGAAGAAAGCATAGATCATAGTTGAATATAGTTTAACTTGGAGGTGTTTAGAAGATTCATTTGTGAATTGAGTTGCTGCAAATAAGATTATTATCTTCATTTAATGAACTATGTCAAATACCTGGGTTTTATTTATAGTTTTGTTGAGTTAATGGTTAGTGAATGGCTTGAAAAAGACTTTGTTCTTGATCTAGATTCCCCTCGGATGCCAACAAACTGAAATTGTAGACCTCAATAATACAATTAATGTGCCTGTCAAACCGTGCTGAAATTGTAGACCTCAATAATAAAATTAATGTGCCTGTCAAACCGTGCCTCAATTACCGAGGATAATAAATGTATTGTGATTTCTTTATCTAGTTTGTAAATTACTCCATGCAGAGGGAAAGCAGAGCTTTGTAGATCCTCCTCTGAGTGAGCTCGATCCTGTAATGAATGTGATAATTGAGAAAGAAAATAAATCGCAATTCAATGGCTTGGAACTTATTTCTTCTGAAAATTTTACATCTTAGGCGGTTATGGAAGTTGTTGGATCATGTCTAGCAAACAAGTATTCAAAAGGACTCCCTGGTAAGAGGTAAGTTCCTGAAGATATATCTTAGAATGTGAAGAATGGCACCATCATTATTGTGATTGTGTCTAAGCTGCTTGGCAGTTTCTTCTTGCCACTTGGTATTTTTTTCTTGTTAAACTCAGTGTCTCTTAGCTTTTGGACCTGTACTTTTTAGTTCAAATGTTTGAGATGTGTGTAATGGTTTTTGGGCTCAGCGTTATAGTCTAGAGACCCGTAGCTGTTGCATGAGTATCTGTTATCCCAATGATGGATACAATTGTTGGACACTTTTCTATATTTATTCACTACTGTGTTGGGTTGGATCTATGCCATGCATATAATATGTTGGCAATGAATTCATTGACCAAAGTGAGAGGCTTTGCTAGCAAAGGGCCCTAGAAGCATTCCATCTTGACAACAGTACATGTGGTGTTAATTTCTAACCATGATCCCCAACTAATTTTGTTGTTTATACAACTCTCCTCCAACCACATCATCGCATTATGGTGTGTATGGTTTTGAACTACGAACCTCCTTTGAGAGGATTATCATTCCTATTTGGGCATGTAACATGTGAAAATTTTCTTTGAAACGTTTAGGGTTTGGACTTACCACATGGAGGGCATCTATCTCATGGATTCATGATAAAAAAAATAGAGCATCTGCTACATCAATTTACTTTGAATCAATGCCATATCGTCTAGATGAGTCCATAAGTGAGCTCGCATTTCTAGTCTAATAATAATTAGGAGGGAAACATTTCCATCATTGACAAATATTGAACCAATCTTTTGGGGAAGTGTTCAAAGTGTTAATGGTCGGGTTTGTTTTCTTGGGTTATAGGATTCATTGACCATGAGATGCTTGAGAATAATTCCACCCTTTTTAGGATCAAGCTTATCATCGTTGATGTCAATGCATATCCCCAATATATTGATTACACTCGCATGAGGCAGGAATTGAAGCTAGGTATTTCTAAAGATCTTATAATAGCAGTCCTCTCAAAACTTTCTCTTTCCAGCAATGTTTATTCTAGCATATTTTATTAATATGTTCTTATAGTATGTAATGTTGGATTTTTTATGATTTTTAGTACTAAAAAGTTTGTGGTTTGGGAAGATTGCCAATGAAGTTGAGGCATACTTAATGATGGACATGGCACACATAAATGGTCTCATCATTGCTTTTATAATGGCCAATCCATTTGAGTTTTGTGATGTAGTAACAATTACAATGCACAAGGTGAGTTGATGTTATTCATTTTCTCTGCACTTCACCCTTTCGATTAAAAATATGACTATATTAGATGGATCTTTTTTTGGATCTATCTTAATGCTATCTATTTGTGCCATTTCCCTCTTTAGAAGAAAAATAATCCCATTAATGTTCAAGAAACAATGAAGAACTACAAAAATATGCCATTCCCATCATAGGAGTAGTGATTATAGAGTTAAGAGGTGTAGATTTTCCTTTTGATTCTCTTACATGTTCTTTGATTCAGTTTCCTATTTTCATTTTTTTATGTTCTTTCTATTTCTTATCACTACTAGATCAAAGCTTCAATGAAATTCATTGTGTTCCTTGAATTGTTTGTCAATTGTTTCACTTTTTTCCTTTCATTTTTATCTTTAATATCATTCTGAAATATTTTTGAATTGGAGGGTTGTGATTTTTAGTTTTTATGAGGTCCTTGGGGAGGCATGATATTCTTCACGAAGGAACCAGTATTGGGGGTCAAGCTAAAAACAACCACAAAAAATGTAGTTTTTCCAGGGTTACAGGTTAATATGAGTTCTCCTTTCTTTCCTCCATCATCCATATTGTTCTCCTACTCACTAATATCATAATATTGGATATATCAATTTTTTGTATCATTTCGTTTCTAAAAGATACATGAAATACTTTGTGGCTTTCTATGGAGGACCACATAACCATACCATAGGAGGGTTGGTTGTTTGTTTAAAACAGGATGTAAGTGCAGAGTTCAAGGGTTATCAAGTATAGGTGTAGCACTCTCACATGTCTAAGCTTCTATAAAATTCATGCATGTGAGTTATTTTTGAATGGATTTTGTTTCTTATCAAAGGTCATATAGTTTTAGTAAGATGTAGCAAATTTCTGAGCCCTTGCAAAAAGCCTAATGGATTTGGGTTACAATTTGGTGTTTGGTGGTAGTGAAAATCACCTGGTTCTAGTTGATTTGAGGCCCTTGGTAAGGATCCTTTGTTCATATGCTAAAGTACAAAAACTAATTGTATATTGATTTTTATAGGATTTAGTTGGTTGAATGTAACATGGTATATATTAATGGGCTTGGACAGGGCATTGATGGTGCAAGAGTAGAGGACGTTTTGGATGTTGCTTCTATCACACTGAACAAGAATTTTGTACCAAGTTACATGAATGTTTTCTTTGTATATTTAGATGTAAGGGATTCATTAATTTTCCTTTCTCCATGGGATGATATAGCTTACTTTAATACCTCATATTTTTAGGTGTTAAAAGTGTTATGGTCCCTAGTGGTATACGCATAGGGACTCCTACATTAACCACCAGTGGGCTTCTTGAGGATGAATTTATTAAGGTTGCATATTTTATCCACGAGGGGGTGCAGATAGCAATTAAGGCTAAGGGCTCTGTGAAAAGTATAAAATTAAAATATTTTATAGAATTTATTAAGTCAGACAATTTCCAGCTACAAAATAGCATTGTGGATCTCAAAAAGAAGGTTGAATCATTTGCTAGCCAATTTCCATTGTCTGGTGTTGGCACAGAAAATATTAGTTAGATATATGACGTGCTCACAAGATCAGAAGTGTCCTTTATTAAATTTTAGGTTGGGCTTCAGTGACGATAACCAAGTTGGTAAGATTTAGTTCCATGTGTATATTATAGTGATGAATAATGTTTAAAGCTGAATTTTGTCTGAATTTATGTGCTTTCCCAGCATTGGCATTAACATATTCTATTCCAATGTGTTGGATGTTGAGTTTTCCATTTTATATATTGGCAATTATGTACGACTCTCTTTTTGTTCATCACAAGAATTTTGGGTTGAAAAATATTGATAACTTGTATGGAAGCTATTATAGCACTTATTTATGTGGTGTGACTATTGATATTTTATATAGCATGGAAATAAATATTCCACACTTCTCAAGGGCCCAGGTATTGGGCCAATTACACAATTTCATAAAGTGTGTTCACTAGGATACTTCTACACATGCATAGATTCCATGTATACATGACACATTTGCAATGAATTGGGCTTCTAAGATTTTATTGTTACATTCATCATCTTACATAGGTTGGCAAGAATTGGTCCCATTTGTAGATTATAGCAATGAACCATGTTGAGATTTGTATTTTTCGTGAATTTATGTGTTTTCCCAGTATAAGCATACAAATTATGTTTTGGTGTGATGGATGTTGAGTTTTCTATTTTATTTATTGGCAAAAAACGTCTACATAATTTTTATGGTACACCCTTTCAATCCTTCATTTTCCTGAGCAGTTATTTGGACTCTCTTCTATTGGTTAGGACTAAGTAATAGGAATAGTAAGCATAAAGACTTATGTAGGAATAAATAGAAAGAAAGTGCTACTGTTACATTTTTTGTACACACCCTTTATATTATGAATTTACCACCATATCCATGGTTTATAGATAAAATTGATGTAGCTTGAGTATGTATTTACACAGGGTTTGATTACTGAATTTACCACTTTACACACCCTGTGTGTGTTTCATTTGACTGGTTGACTACTCTTACTGTTTTGAATTATATTAGTATTAATCAGTATATTAGATCGATTAAGATTTACACTATTAGGAAGCTACATCCCGAGTTTATTGAGTCTATAGAATCAAGATCTCATTTAGTCTATAGGACAGAGGAATGAAAAGTATATAGAGAAAAATTTGAGAGCCAAAAACACAAAAAAAATAAGTGGAGTATTTGATCCAATTACTATCGGATTCACTTATTCCAAACAAGTGTATATATAATTTGTTGCAGAGTTTTATGGGGTGAAGAAAAGAGTGCAATTATTGTTGGAATAAGGTTGTGGGACGTGATGTCATGTGCTTGAGGACTGTACAATATACCATGACTGGGCGGTATCTATTTTGCCAAAATTGCATAGGACTTGTAACTGGTCCCATAAGCAGCCCCTTGTGGAGGTATGCCAGTCCACGAGAGGTGAACATGTCACTTGGGGGAGTTGAACCCCAGTGAGCGTGATAACAACACACCTCTTTCACTAACCAAGTAAGACCCTGTTGACAACATTGTTTAGCTTTTGATTTAATAGTTTTCTGGTCTTAATTGTCTTAACAAGAGAGGGTATTATTCAATGGAATCATAGTATCTAAATGATGAACATGGGTTAAGTTTTGTTTCAAAATATTTGACTCTTGAATGCTCAAATTTTTGTGTGACCACCAAATGCAAGGCCTTTCAACCAACTGGATGTTCAAAGTGGCACAGATTATAGGGAGTGCAGTCTCACATTGCTAGAGATTGTTTTTAGTTGGAAGTGTTGAAAAGAATAATGGGAGTTTTCCAAACTGGGATTGTGAAACATATGAGTAATTGCTTCCATACCTTGGTGAACTTTCATTTGCATATATATATATATATATATATATATATATATATATATATATATATATATATATATATATATTATATATATAGATATATATATTCCAACTAATCTCTCCTTGAATTAGCAGGATGTAAAAGCTTTTGTGGATAGTGGGCATGGTGTATTGGGATGTTTCCATTAACTCGAGTTTTGAACATCATGATTGAGTGTTAGGTTACAGGTAAAAACTTTTTGAATTAGTAATAATTTCTTTCTCAATGCAAAATTTTAATCTGCATATACATCCTAGTTGGGCTCTCTCGAAAATGGCAGAATATAAAACTTTTGTTGTTGTGTCATGTATGGCATAAAGTAATATGATTTAATTAGCTCAGGTTTTCATTAGGTCAAGTGTTGAAGATCAGGATTGAAAGTCGTCTATAACCGTGGTGGTTTATCAAATAGTAATGGTGTTTTAATGAGAAGTATTCATCTTCATGTACATTCGAACTTGACTTTTTCAGAAATGGTAGAATGTACTTTTGTTTTTTGAGTATTGTTGGTCGAATAAGGTAACATTATTTAGGCAATTCGATTATTACATAGCAACGATTATTTTCCTGTGTCTAGTCATCATCTCAAATTCTTGCGCTTGTTTTTTTGGGTGCAGACTGCAAAATTGAGAGTTTTTTTCTTTTGATCAGCTACTCTGATTTTTCAATGGGAATTTATGTCTGATAATGTGGTGATTGTGCATGATTTGTTTTAATTCCTACAATAGTCGTTGTGATATGTCATTCATCAAAAGATAAAAAAAAAAATTAGTCTAGATTATTTTTCATTACTCCGCTGCCAAAACAAAGAAGTCCCTCCTTGGTTATGCATGTATTTGATTCTTGGGATTTTATGTTGGTAGTTCCATTGTTGTTCGTTGCAATACATTTGAAATTAAACATGAGGTGTTGTTTGTGATGTAATACATTATTCTTAAGAATCACCTCTTGTTGATCAATGCTTTGAATCCTTTTGTATTTGATGTCATGATCCCCAATCGTTCCAGATGTAATGGAGATCATTCTCGCAAGAATTATTGCATGCTTAATGTATTGTCCTGATATAATGACCTAATTATGTTTTTTTATTGTTGCAACTCCATTGATATTATTGTCAAGTTCTCATTGGTTCTATTCAATTGTAATCAATGCCTCATGAGTTTGTGATTCTAGAGCAAGTGATAAACTAGGGGAGGGAAGCCAGTACTGGAATGGGGACCAATAGTGGAGATAGAACCTGATCTCTGAAGCTATAACAAATTAGAACATAGCACACTGATAACACATTATAAAAGTGGTATTAAAATAAGGAAGAATTCTCACAAGTTTAAAAATACTCCATAAACTCACTAGGCATATAATTGTCTAGAAAGTGACTCTTAGTTCACTGCCATACAAAACATCATGTCCAAACACATATTTAAGTGCTATAACATAAAGGCACTTTAAATCCTTAGACATTAAGAATGATCAAATGTTTAGTCCAACAAGGTTCAGTTTTGATGTACAGATTACCTATCACATCTGACAAAGAGGTTGATTACTGGAGAATGTTTGCAGTAAATGATGTTCCAATATGTAGAACCTCAAGTCCATATAGAGCCCAATGCTTCTTTCCCCATTGTGCATTTGATCAGACATGAATAGGTAATGATTATCATTCAATGCTTTCCATGATCCACCCCTAAGTTTGCAATTGATAATGCAAAGGAGTAACTTATTCAACTATGTTCAAAATGACCATTAATCAAATCAATCTGCCAGGGCCATTAAACATTTTAGAAGCACCAACATTGGCTAGGAGAAACTAAAAGCCCCTAGATCATAATCAAATCAATCCTAGACATAGATATCATCATTTTGCATATACAATCTATGTTGATGACCATTCACCGCTCAACTTTCCAATGGAATGTTATACATTTAATCTATAATTCATGGAAGCACCATTGCAACAACTCAGTTTACAATAATGCTCTCTAGATCATTGTCATAATTGCATACAATGTACCTTTATTCTTGGGACTCATCAATCAAGATTTCCAATCGAGCATTATAAGATCTAAACCATCATTAATGGAAGCACCATTTCTTCAACTCAATTTACAATACCGCTCTATAGGTCACCGCAAACATTTTTCTCACCATGAATATCTAGTTAGGGATTAACACTATTTCATATCATCTCTCCTTTTAAAGTTTTATTTCTTGTCACCTATGTTTACCTTAGATTTTTTCGTTTCCTTGTTGCTATGCACTGCATCAACCTCTATTATTCTACAATATTTGTTTGTTTAATGTTTTTCTATCATGCACGAGGAAATAGTGTTTCTCTTGTGAGGGTAAGAATGTTTTGTGATCATCTACAAAACTCTTCCTCAAATGAGGAGTTAAATATGGTAGGTTTTGAAGAGCATAATGATATAGATGTTGAAGATGGTGCTTCTGCATGAATTATAGTGCAAGTGTAACCAAGAATATTAGTGTTAACAAAGGCCAAACTAAAGAGGATATGCTGAAGGAAATTGATGATGTTGACTTCAATAGATGCTTAATAAGATTTGCAGTGAGAAAATATGGAACTCACCAACATAAATACATTATTGGCTAAATACCTCATGCAAGGAAGAAGAAGAAAGGGGTTATTACAGTGTTAATTGAACAAAAGGAGGAAATAGTTGATTTGTGTAAGGAGATACTTGAAATTGATCATGACCTAGAGTTGATACAACTTAAGGCTAACGTTGCTCCACTTTGAGTCCATTCAAAGATGGATTTTGGGGAAATCAGAGTGTGCAGGAGTTAAGAAAATATATCAAGCGCTGGCATTATGAACAATTGAAATCCTAAAAAGAGACAAAGCTATGGATTTACACCCTATAGTTCTGACCAAGTTCTATTACACTCTAGCCAAGGCATACACAGATCATTCATACAATTTACAAAATATATATGCAATTGTGACGAGTTTCCTTTCCAAGTTGGAAGGAATTGTGGCATGTGGATAAATTCCAAGAGAATGAGTGAAAATGTTCCAAAGTATTTCCTAACAACGGCGTGGATAACTATATTTTGTTGTGCAATTACAATTGGTTTATCAATTCTTGAGTTAGTAACTGGAGAACCCACAGTAATACCCATATTTCGTCAACGTTTGAAATCCCAACAGGGATCCATCATCGGGACTATTTTCGAATGTTGATAGTAGAAGAGCTAAATTGCAAGATTTAAATAGTTATGAGGTGAGTTATTATGATTTAAGGAAAAATGAAGGTTCGTTGCTTAATAATTAATATTATCCAAATATTTAGGTTTATCAATGTATAGGCTATATTTGTTTTAGGGTAATAAAAATATGAAGAACCATGTCAAGAATTGTCAGGAAGGAATATTCGTGGTTGCACGTCCTAATGCATGGATGACTAAATAATTGTTTATGATTTGGCTATACAATTTTGTCATTTTTTACCTGGAGGCGTCTATATTACAAACATATACTTGTTAATTTTTTATGGCCATCACAACAAAACAATTTTACAAACCACAGAGGCAAACACGATAGGCATACATAGTGTTGGCACTGCTTAGACATTACCCATAAGTTGCAACCCCTATAAGTGTGTTTAGGCCTTTTAAGAATTATTTAAGGTTTGAGAGAATAAATTGGATGGAAAATAACCCACCAAGATAGGTAAAAAGGTTTGAGACAATTGAAATTTCTAGCATATCTATTGAAAGGACCTTGACACCCTCTAATATTAATGTGGAATGTAGGTGCAATGGAATTTGGCTAGTCAATTATGATGCTCTTACCAATGATGAGGCTTGTAGCCAAGTTTTTGAAATACCTGGTGATAAAGATGCAAAAGTTGTTATAAACATGTGAGTCTACCTCAAGGATGTTATGCAATCTCTTTTTCTTGCAACTCTAGATTAAGTTGATAGAGTGGTTTTTGTATACCCTGGTTTGGTCCATTTCCTTAGAGTAACTTGAGCAGAGCTTAGCCTATTGTGCATACAACACTGACACCTTTTAATTTTGAACGAACTCTGGGTTGATAATTAAAGTTGGTAGCCTTGGGAGTTGCAACATTCTTGCTGCAATACTCGGGCTCATCAATTACTATGAGGATATTGGTGGATTACCCCCATGGATCAATCCCATTCAAAGGCTATCCCAACCCATATTAAATTCAAATATGACTATGGTAAAGGGGAAAATTTGAAATAATTCAAGAAGGATAAGGCCATATGCAACTATTGTCATAAGGAGATCCATCCCTTCAAATATTTTTTTGATAGTTTTAAAAAAAAATTGAAGAGATTTGAAAATAAAATATCTTTTTGACGAGAAAGATGGATCTATCATCACACACGTTTATCCATACACTCTAGACTTTGGTGCTATTCTTCTTAGCAATAGTGGATCATTGATTTTGGAGCCATCCAACACATGACTATACATGAATGTGTACTCTCTGGTTGTAGACAAGAACACAATGGAGAGAAAGTTTTTATGGTGACAATTCAACAATATATATTAAGGGATATGGTGGTGTCATCATTAATACAATGAAGTTTGTATACATTCTTTATGTTCCAAGTGTTTGAACAATAATTGTTTCTAATACAACCTTACACACACTAATAAAAAGGTGAAATTTTGATTAGATAGAGGGTTGTCAAGGACATCAGTGATGGTTTCAAGGTGTTTTCCTTGAGATTTGAATTTTATCATATGTACAAGTTATAAAAGAATCCTTCTTAAAATAAGAAAGGGTTTGTTTCTATGGTAGCTAACTATGATGACACAAACATATTATGGTTCAACATCTCAATCACACCAATTATGGATCTTTATGACATATGAGTTAATTGCATACCATTGATGTTCTTCCACATATTGAAATACCTAGTGGTGTCTACAAGGGGTGTGTAATGAAAAAACATCATTAGGTGGCATATTTGAAAGACAAAGTGAGAAAATCATCTCAACCTTTTGCAGTAGTTCATAGTGAGATTTGTGGGCTTATGGTTACATATTATAGGTACTTCCTCAAGTTCATTAAATATTTTCACACTTTCTTCAAGTATACATCATTAAATTGAAGTATGAGGTGTTTGGAAAGTTTCAATAATTCAAGGATCTTGTTGAAAATCAAAGCATCAAGAAGATCATACTCTCTAGACTTTGGTCCTATTCTTCTCAGCAATATTGGGTCATTGATTTTG
>APFE030440654.1:256997-282691 GCA_000404065.3 Pinus taeda | reverse complement strand
GTACTTGATTTATTGCAAAGATCACATTAAGAAAAACATCTACTCCTGTTATCTATTTTTGTGTTCCAAATATAAATTTTTTTAACTGATAAAAATAATAATTGAAAAGAAATACTGATTCACCCTCCCTCTTAGTATTTCCAACAATTGGTATCAGAGCGGGCTTCTTCATATCAACCTAACAGCTTGAAGAAGGATTCTTAGTCATGTTGAGAAATCAATAAGTGTCAGGAAGACCTCCTCTGTTCAATGGCACAAATTTTGGTTTCTAGAAAAAGAGAATGTCCTACTACTTAATGTCCCTTGGACCTGAAGTTTGGGATTCAGTTGTAAATGAGTACGTAGCTCCTTCCACTCTTCCAATAGATCAAGAAAAGAGGAAAGTCTACGTTGCAAATGCCTCAGAACAGATAGAGGGGGAGAATTCACATCAAAATAATTTAATGAATTCTGTAAAATACATGAAATTAATAGAGAACTATTTGCTGCCAGCAAACCCAAGCAAAATGGGGTAGTTGAAATAAGAAATTGAACAGTTCAAGAAATGGCAAGAGCAATGTTAATAGCAGCTGTAGCCAAACGTTTGGAGAGAAGTAGTTGGGACAACTATCTATACCTTGAATCAAACTCAGTTAAGACCAAATAATGAAAAGACTCCTTATGAATTATGGAAAGGAAGACCTGCTTCAGGAAAATACCTCAAGATATTTAGAAGCAAGTGCTTCATAAAAATCAATGATGGCTCACCAGGAAAATTTGATTCTCGGGTTGACAAAGGGATATTCCTTGGATATTCTACACGGAGCAAATCCTACAAGTGCTACAATAACCGACTATGGAAAATAGTGGAAAGCATTGATGTGAAGATTGATGAAGACCTTCCAGGGAAAGAAATTGAAGAACATGAAGTTGATCCTCTCATTGAAGAAGAAGAACTTGAAGAAGAAGAAAAAAATTAAGAAATACCCAAGGAAAAAGAACCATCTCAAAATATTTCAAAGATGAAACTTCTCCAAAAATATCACCTGGAAGAGCAGATTATTGGTAATATAGATGAAGGGATGTAAACCAGAAGAAGGATGACAAATGCACCAAAGAAAAATGATATTTCTCTTCTATACATGATAGAAATAGAAACATTTACTCAAGCAAGTAAGGATCCTCATTGGGTAAAAGCCATAGAAGAAGAAATGTCTCAAATTGAGAAGAATGAGACATGGGAGCTGGTACCTCATCCAAAGGAAAAAAACATAATAGGAACCAAGTGGGTGTTTAAAAACAAAATGAATGAAGATGGACAAATTATCAGAAACAAGGCAAGGCTTGTTTGTAAAGGCTATTCACAAATTTACATAATTGACTTTGAAGAAACATTTGCACCAGTAGCTTGTGTAGAAGCTATCAGGATGTTCTTGGCATTTTCTTTCTCAAAGGATTCAAAATCTATCAAATGGATGTAAAATCAGCATTTCTGAATGGGGAACTCAAGGAAGAAGTCTACATGGAGCAACCAGAAGGGTTTAATATAATAAAAGGAAAAGACTTTGTTTATAAGTTGAAAAAGGCATTATATGGGTTGCAACAAGCTCCTAGAGCTTGGTACACAAGATTGGATCACTATCTACAATAACAAGGCTTCAAGAAGGGGGTGACAAGAAGTAATCTCTACATAAATATGGATGAGGATAAGTTACTAGTCACACTTGTTTATGTTGATGAACTGATTTTTTCCAGTAATAATGATGATATGAGCCATGCGTTTTCTCAAAATATGTCAAAAGAGTTTGAGATGTCAATTATAGGAGAGTTATCTCACTTCCTTGGACTACAAGTATCTTAAACCACGACAGGCATGTTTATATCTCAAGCCAAATATCTAAAATACATGCTTAAAAGATATGGAATGGAAGACTGTGCACCCATGAGCACACCTATGACCACTAGTTACAAATTGAGCAAAAAAGATGACTCCCCTCCAATAGATGCAACTCATTATAGGTCAATTATTGGAGCCCTTCTATACTTAACTGTTGTGAGACCTTACATTATGCAAGGAGTAGGAATGGTGTGAAGATTTCAATTAGCTCCTAAACAATCCCATTTGTTGGCTATAAAAAGAATTCTCAGATACCTGAAAGGAACTCCTGATTTCAGTCTCTAGTATCCTAAGAGCTCAACTCTTACTTTGACTGCATACACTGATGTTGATTGGGCCGAAAGTGTTGATGATCAGAAAATTACTAGTGGAAATGCATTCTTCCTAGGAGATTATTAGTATCTTTGCTCAACAAAAAATAGACATCCATATCACTATCTACAGCTGAGGCTGAGTATATAGCTGTCGCAGATTGTTGTACTCAGATACTATGGATGAAGGAAGCTCTAAAAGATGTCAACATAAGTACAAATCAACCAATTACCATCTATTGTGATAACACAAGTGTGATCAACCTAAGCAAAAATCTAGTGATGCACTCAAAGACCAAACATATACCAATTAAGTATCATTACCTTCGTGAACAAGTAGCTGAACAAAACATCATCTTGGAATATATCAATAGTGAGTAGATAGCTGATATTTTCACAAAACCTCTTCCTCGAGAAGCATTTGAACATCTTCATCAAAAGATGGAGGTTATATCTTTAGCATAACTTAAGTTGATTCATAAAGATGTTGCAGGACAGGGGGAGCAGTTCGACAGGGGGAGTCCTTGTGCACTCCCTTTGCCATTGATGTCAAAGGGGGAGAGAAGAAGAATATTTCCATTAATGACAAAGGGTGAGATTGTTGACCTAGATTGTCATTGATATCAATATGGAAATATTCTGGATGAGTAAACAATGATGTGCAACCAAGTAGAGTGGATCCATGAAGAAACAAGAGAAATAAGCCAAGGAGCAAAGCCATCTGGGAAGCCATTAGAAGAGGAACACATCAGAGGAGTATTGCAGAATATCAGAGAAGAGAATATAGGAAGTCACAGGAGCTATCAAGAGAAGCATATCAGAAGAGTTCATCGGAAACAGGTTATCGAAAGCCTTCATGAAGCCAAAGTGTAAGAGGAAGAGGTCATTGGAAGAAAAGAGGAACATATCAGAGCAGAGAATAAGAAGTTTTCAGTCGTGGAGTCATATTGGATGGCATTAAGAGATGAACAACGAAGATGAGTTTTCATTCTAGTGGAAAAGGAATCCAAAGGAGAGTGGTGGAGCTGTCGATGGTAGAATATCTACGGTCAACGGAAGCGAATCAATTTGGAGTGTTAACCAAGACGAAGGGTGGATTTAAAGCTATAAGTGGAATTTTGGGTGGATTCAAAATGGTAAGTGGTATTTAGAGGAGAGCGCCCGATTCCAGTCAATGCTTGACATGTAGCAACTAGAGGAGAGAGAAAGGCCGCTCATTTCGGGTGCATAACTCTCGTGCAAGTAGTCCACCCGAAATTATTGTAGACCATTGGATTTTGGGGATTGAAATCTACAATGGATAATGAACCTGACTGCACCATTGTAATATGCCCTAATGTTATATCACGTCTGTTGTGTCGGTAGTTATGTATCGCAAGTGTTTAAGGCCTTGTCATATTAAAGCTCTAATTGCGATATCGCAAGTCTCAAAGGGATGAAAACTTGCGATTGCGATCTATATATAATATATATATATATATCTATATATATATATATAATATATATATATATATATATATATATATATATATATATATAATATATATATATATATATATATATATATATATATAATATAATATATATATATATATATATATATATATATAGGGACCTAATGGGTGTATTAACTTACGTTTAATGTAATATCACATCTGGTTCAATCACAAATCTTGAAGGAGTGTAATGATGTAAACTACTGATTGCGATAAGGCGATGGACCTGATAAAGTTATTAAAAACTGGTTAATAACATAATTGGATCTGCTCTGTTGGCAGCAGGGGAATCAGCTATCAACCATCGGCTGTACTATGGGCATGACTTATAAAGACCTCCAGAATGTTGTGATTGTGGTTTTAAAGGAATAACTCCGACTGTTCATGAATGTTGCAATTGCCAAAGAATAAGTCTATTGTTTGAATAATAATAAAGATGGTTTCTCTTCCTAATTAACATGTCCTGTGAGTATTGATGAATTCGAAGAGATAGACGAAGCCGAAGAGTGAGCACAGAGGAAGCTGAAAGATCAAGCGAGTGTTGAGGAAGCTGAAGCTCAAGCGAGCAAGGAGGAAGCCAAAGGTTAGGCATATCAGACATATAAAATAGAGAACAAGGAAAGTTTAGTGTTGCTGGCAAACTGTAAGAAAAAAGGAAGCCAAAGTTCTAGCAGAAGTGGAAGGAACAGGAGGATAGAAGTAAGTCATAGGTCCAGCAGGGTCAGGTGCAGAGAATTACAACCAAACAGATCCAGATAGTTTACAACAAAGGGTTAGAGCCCTTGAGGTTGGTGCGTTAGAATTGAAAGGATTGGTGTCCTGGGAGTTGGTGCTCCTAAATTCAAGGTTGGTGCCTTGACAAGACAAAGTTCATGCTC
This sequence comes from Pinus taeda, assembly GCA_000404065.3. Classification (NCBI taxonomy): domain Eukaryota; kingdom Viridiplantae; phylum Streptophyta; class Pinopsida; order Pinales; family Pinaceae; genus Pinus; species Pinus taeda. The sequence continues at coordinate 278,130 of APFE030440654.1, read as the reverse complement.
TAGAGGTTGGAGCCTCACAAAGAGTCCAAGTTGGTGCTTGGAAACTGATTGAAACCATATATATATATATATATATATATATATATATATTGCACTTGATTTATTGCAAAGATCACATTAATAAAAGCATATATTCCTGTTATCTATTTCTGTGTTCCATATATAAATGTTTTTAACTAATAAAAATAATAATTGAAAAGAAATATTGATTCAGCCCCCCTCTCAGTATTTCCAACACAAGTCAACAACATGTGTTGTTGGTTGGAGGGTTCAAGAGATTTTCAGATTGTATTTTCTTTCTTCTCCATACTTGTGTAACTTTATTTTCTGTCATGTTTCTAGCTTGAGAAGGTGCCCAAATCAAGTTACAATTACATGCCATATGACCAATGTTATGACATTTGAAGCATTCTATGTTGTTCATGAATAAGAATGCAAGACTTCTTCTTGTGAAATTGCTTCTCGGAGATTGACGGGGATCATTATAAGCCATACAATCTTTTGCCACGTGTCCAAAGTTCGTACAAGAATAACAATAACCAAGAAATAAACTTTGGTACTCATGAGATGGATATTTCCTTGACGTACTTCTGAAGTCTTTTTGCCTTGAGATCCTTTGATGATAATTATTCCTTCTTGGATCCTTAACAACATTTGCATTTATTCTTGGAACAAGACTTCCTTCATTATCGCCTTGACTCTTACCTTCACCTTTGCTGAAACTGGGAGCATCAACATTTCTTTCTGAATTCCTCATATCCTTGTTGTTTGAAGCATTATCATTATTGCTTGAGGATTCAGCTACATACTTGAGACCTGATTTATCAAATGGAAATCTTTGATGGTTGAGCACGTCATCCAAGGCTTGAGAGCTCTTCAAGGTTTTGTCCATCCCTTGAACGTTCTTCCTGAGGGAGACAATCTCTTCTTCCAATTTTTCACAATCATTATTCTTCTTAGCAAGTTTTTTCTCAATCTCTTCCTTAATACATATTGCTTCATTTGCTTCTAATTTAAGGGAGATGATATCTGACTTCATTTTCCTTTGCTAGATTTCTCTCCATTTCTTTCTTGATCCTTGTAGCTTTACATGTTTCAGCCTTGAGAAGGTTGATGTTAGATTTTAATTTGAAAATTTCTCCATCCTTTGCTTTTAGTTGACATATCATGTTGTTTCTATGTTGGGCTTTTGAGCCTACATAAGTTGCTAGATGGCTTTGACAATTAGTCCATAATCAAAATAAATTCATATCTCCATAAATACTTATTAGAATCAAATGATCTTTAGATCAATCCTACACCTCTCGACAAGAAGAATATAGTAAAAATATTATCATCCATGAATAAGGTGACCCACATGAAGCTTGGTCCCAATTGCCAATTTTAACACTCCCTCTCAACTAGGGAGAACTTCATCTGTAATCTGTTGACTATCACTGTTGTCCATCCATCAAATGCATTGTCCAGTATGGCTTGAACCTTCTTGCACTGCTCTGCTTTAGTCTGATCAGTTCTAATCTTCTTTTCTCTGCTCTACTTTTCTCGAACTATGAATAAGAAGAAATGATTGAGGATGTATCATACCATCCTCCACTGACCCGAAGTTAGTCTCAGAGTGTGTACCACTCTCACTGGTCCCAGACTAGTATTATTGATCCTAGATCAATGAAGGTCATCCTAGCATAGGGATTTTGATAGATACAACGATGCATCCATCGGTACTACTATGGTCCCTATCCTCATTTCCCTGCTCATTGATCAGATGAGAGGTACTTCCCATGAGTCCTAGAGTGCATAGGTAGGATGCCTCAACATGATAACTAATCATCCTATCCACAGGAGAGCGAATCATCCTATCCCACAAGAGAACGAATCATCTTGTCAATAGGAGAGTGAATCATCCTGTCCACAAGAGAGCGAATCATCCTGTCCCACAAGAGAGTGCATCATCTTGTCCACAGGAGAGTGAATCATCCTGTCCATAGGAGAGAAAATCATTCTGTCCTACAAGAGACTGAATCATCTTGTCCACACGAGAGCGAATCATCCTGTCCACAAGAGAGTGAATCTTCCTATCCAAAATCGCCATGGAGAACTCATCATCCAAGTCCATAGGAGAACTAATCATCCTGTTCCATAGTCAGCACGGGGTTTCACAGGAGAAGGTTGAACCTTTTACCCTGTACCAAGTGCACCAACAGGGGATGGTGAGTCACCCTATGGTCATGTGTCACTCCAAGAAGTACCCCACGCCCCCTGGAGCTCCCAAAGCTCAGTACATCATACTTGAACCTCATCAAAGGGTCTCTGAATGACATCAAGTCATTCTCGGAAAGTCAAGAATTTGACCTTTCCCAGGGGCTTTGTCAGAATGTCGACAACCTGATCATTTGTACCAATATGTTGGAGCCTTATTGCTCCTCTCTACACCATATCTCGAATATAATGGTATCTGATATTGATATGCTTGGAGCGACCATGACATACGAGATTTTCTGATAAATGGATCCTGCTCTGGTTATCACATAGAATCACGGTGTCCAATGTAAATCCAAATAGCTCACTGAAGAGCTTTCGCAACCAGACTACCTCATAGGAGGCCATGCTAGCAGAAATATACTCTGCCTCAGTGGTGCTCAAAGCCACCGACTTCTGATTCTTGCTCATCTAGGATATCGAAGCAGATCTCAAGGAGAAACAGCACCCGGAAGTGCTCTTATGGTCCACCACACTGCCTGCCCAATCAACATCAGTATATCCAAGTAGTCTCACATCTCCAGCAGTGTATCTTAACCCATAAGTAATCATGCCACGAAGATATCTCAACAAATTCTTGGCACCAATCCAATGTATGTGGTGAGCTTCAACCATATGTTGACTCAACATGTTGACTGCAAAGCATATGTCTAAACAAGAGTTCACTAAGAACATTAATGCTCCTACGAGTTGACGATACTCGATGGCATTTTGTAAAATAGGTCCAACAACGCTACCACTTAACTTTTTGAAGTCAAGCTCCATCGGGGTAGTTACGGGCTTGCAGTCCACCATACCAAATCTTTCCAATATCTTCACCACATATTTTCCTTAAGATAGGAAAATTTCCCCTGGCTTATGCCAAACTTCAAGTCCTAGGAAATAGTGCATCAGCCCTAGGTCCTTCATTTCAAATTCAAAAGCCAACTCCCTCGTACATTTGTGAATGAAAGGGTTTGCACCTGTTAGAAAGAGGTCATCAACATACAACACAGTATGAGAGGTTTTTCATCTTCAACCTTGAAGTAAAGGTTGGGATTGGCTTCACTCCTAGTGAATCCCAACTTCATCAAGTAGCTATCGATCCTCTCATACCATGCTCGAGGTGCTTGCTTCAGTCCATAGAGGGCCTTCTTCAACCTGCACACATGAGATTTTCGATCATAAATCTCAAATCCTTCGGGTTGCTCCATGTAGACCTCTTCTTTGATTGAACCATGCAAGAACACGGTCTTAACATCCATCTGATGCATTTTCCATCCTTGTGAAGCTGCAAGGGCTATTATCGAGTGGATGGTGGTATATCTGGCAATAGGTGAAAATATCTCGTCATAGTCTATACCTTCCTTCTCGGAGAAGCCACGAGCAACAAAACAAGCCTTATACTTTTCTGTACTTCCATCAGCTGCATGACTATCTTGTAAATCCATTTAGAAGTGACAATTGTCTTGTCTAGGGGTCCGGGAACCACTTCCGAGACATCATTCTTCATAATAGACTCATATTCTTCGGTCATAGCATCCTTCCATACTTGATGCTTGACGACATCTGAGAATGACGAAGGCTCATTTTGAATGATCATGCTCATGATGGTCAGGTATCCTTGATACCTGTTTGGTTTCTTACTTTCACGGAAGGTTCCTCGAGGTGCAGCGTGTCCTTCAGCATCATCAAGTGTCCACCTAAGCCATGAAGGCATCTTCTTAGAAGAGGAAGGCTCAGGTGGAGGAGGGTCAATAGGATCCATGGGTTCTTCCACATCAGGCATTGTTTCATCATCTTTTCCTTTCGGTTCCCTGGTGTCAGCTTCTTGAGAGATCCTCACAGTAGGAATATTTTTCACCTTGTTGAGATCCATATCTTCGTCAAAGGTGACATCATGACTAATCACGACTTCCCTTTGACTGGCTTCATAGATTCTATAGCCCTTAGTATTTTCACTATAGCCCACGAAGATTCCTTTCTTTCCAGATGCACCCAATTTATTCCTTTCCTCTTTTGGAACATGAAAATATACAGGGCTTCCAAAAATTTTAAAATGAGATACGTCAGATTTCTTACCGGTGAACATTTCTTCAGGAGTCTTGGAACCCAATGCTTGATGCGACATCAGTTTTGTAAATATACGACGGTTTTTTCAACTTTAGCCCATAGAAACTTTGGAAGTATTTGGTCATGACGAATAGCACAAACAACTTCCACAATCGTATGGTTCTTCCTTTTTGCCACACCATTCTGTTCAGGAGTGTACGGTGTAGTAGTCTCCCTCTTAATGCCGACTTCTTTACAAAAGTCATGAAACTCATTAGATTCATATTCAATCCCATTATCAGTCCTTAAGATTTTGATCTTCTTTTAAGTTTGATTCTCAATCAAGGCTTTGAAGTGTCTAAACCAGGAGAACACTTCATCCTTCTTTTTCAAGAAGCATATCCAAGTCTTGCGAGAATAGTCATCTGTAAAAGTGAGTTAATATGAATATCCTCCCAAGGAGTTCACAAGCATCATACCAGATATGTCTAAGTGAACTAACTGTAATATATCAGAGGTCTTGCTTTGGCTTGAGGGGAATGGCCCGCTTTTTAGCTTTCCTTTGACATACACCTTCTTGCTCTAATATGAACTCGGACATCTCGATCACCATTCTCTTACATTAGGTAGAGATTTATAATGAAGGTGAGAAAACCTCCAATGCCATATTTCAGACTGAAGAGATGTGTCACAAGACATGTCACCTAGCGCACTTCCTCCGACCTGATATAATGAATCAACTCGAAACCCAAGAGTGAAGGCATCTTTAATATTGTTTTTCCATACACGTACCTTGCCATCGCTGAAAGTCACCTTGTAGCCTTTGTCTTCCATTGCCGAAATGGACACCAAGTTCTTTATGAGATCAGGTACATATAATACATCCTGTAGGTGGATTATATTACCTTGATTCAATTTAAGAGAGACATTGCCTACACCTTTCACGGGAAATTTCATATTATATCCAAGGATAATTTCCAGGTTGGTTTTTTTCTCTATCAGATTATGGAGAACTTCTTTGTAACCAATGAAGTGCCTTGAGGCACCACTATCAATAAGCCAATTTCCCAGCGAGTCCGAAGGAGCACAGGTAGATAAAGAAGCTGGTAGATAATATTCATCCTATTTATTATTAATAGTGTTAGATTCATACCTGGAATTTCTTTCCTTCTTGAATGGTTTTCCTCTTCCTTGATTTCTAGCACTCCTTTTACCTCAGCCATTTGACCTACCACTTCTTTGATTGCCTTGAGAGGGATTTGATCATCATCCCAGTGTGAGTTCCTTTTATTAGGACACTCCCTTGCATAATGACCTGGTTTATTGCAATGGTAACATCATCCTTTTCCACCCTTTGGTATATTCTTCCTTTTGGATTTAGCCTCGGAATTTCTTCTTCTTTTAGCATGAGAAGAAAAGGCAGTGGGATGACCTTTAAGTGTGGGCATTTCCTATTCTTTTGTTCTTGCTTCTTCTTGAATGCATCTAGCCATTAATTCCTCAAATCTAGGAATTACATTATTGTTGAGGAGAGTAGTCCTGAATACATACCATTCATATGGTAGTCCTCCAAGAGTTGTAAGTGCCATTTCCCTGTCAGGAATTACTTCCCCAATAGATAGGAGATTGTTCTTGATCTCGGTGATTCTTAAGAAATATGCTTGCAAATTTTCATTTTTGCCCTTCTTGATTTCCTTCAGCTTATTTCTAAGAAACAGAACTTGATTTACATCATTAACTTTAAATAAACTCACCAGTCTATCGTAGATTTCATTGGAGGTGTTCAGCTCAGAAACATAGGCCACCAAGTGCTTGTCGATAGAGTCCCAAATGATCTTCTTTGCTTTGACTTCTCCGGATTTCCATTTTCTCCTGGCAGCAGTGGGTGCATTTGATGGAGGCTCAACAATATTGCCTCTCACATGGTCCAACACTCCTTGATCTTCTAAAGTTAGATCGAGAGACATCTTCCATCCGTGATAGTCAGACTTCTCACGGAGCTTGTCTTCAGTAGGGAAGAGTGATGAGGACCCCATAGGTCTTTTAGGATAGCCTTGCCAATCTTCTCTTCGGTAATTGTTATTGCTCTTGCTTAGGCTTTGTCTTCACCTCAGCTCTGATACCATGTTAATTTATGGTATGTTCTATGCTTAGATTAGTTTACTTATCTTTCTTATTATTATCCATAGATTAGAAATCACATGTACATTAATGAAAGTGCAGATAGAACATTAAACGATCAAAAGAAAACAAGCCAAGACAAGAGACACAAGATGTGGCAGCTAGCCAGGGACAAACCCCAATATGGGGGACCCTTTGATCAAATCTTCTTTTATCTTCAATAATTTAATAAAGATAAATAGTAAAAAAATCTTATTTACATTAGCAGTAGAAAACCCTAGATCAACCCTAAATTAGGGTAGTCAATATCATGCAAAGCTACTGTCGGATCACCTTGATTCTTTCACAAAAAAATGTGGCCTTCTAAGGAGAGTCAGGTTCACCTACTGTACAATCCAAAGAGAGAGTGTGATGGTCAACGTTGGTCAAAATTTTGATCTGCAGTTGCAGCCCTAAAATCTTTGTTCTTCCTTCCACACATGTGAGAGAAGAGTTTTTTCTGCATAGGAGAGAGAAGAGACTCTTTTCTGAGCAGGAGAGAGAGAGAGATGTGTTGAGAGTGAAGTTTGCAAAGGAGGAGAATACTCCTTGTAAACGTTGGGGTTGAATAGATGGGTCTGTTGGGCTTCTGAACCTACATCAGTTGCTAGCCGACTTTGAAAATTAGTCCATAATCAAAATAAATTCATATCTCCATAAATACTTATCGAAATCGGATGATCTTTATATCAATCCTATGCCTCGCGATGAGAGGAATATAGTAAAAATATTATCATCCATGAATAAGGTGACCCACATGATGTTTGGACCTAGTTTCCAATTTTAACAGATTGCCAATGCTTCCATTGTCTTCTCAGCTCCTTGTGCTTGTTTCCTTGCTTCTTCTAGTTGTGATCTAAAGGAGGAGACCTCTACCTTTTAGCCAATCTCTTCTTCAATTTTTTTCAAGATCTTGTGCCTTTGTTCAAGTTGAGTTGACAAGGTATCTTCTCGTTTCTTTGCTCTATCCAATTGATTTGTCATGGATATGACTTCTTCATGATGCTTTCTTTTGCTTTGATGAAATTCCTCCTTAACCTTGGCAAGCTCTTCATCCCTTTCTTGTACTTAAAGCTGGACAAGGTCAAATTTCTTCCTTGTTTGGTCTTGGTCACCAACTAGTGCTTTCTTCTTAAGTTCCTCATTTTTCCTTTTTCAAATCGATAATCTCTTCCATGGAAACCATAAGTTTAGTGAGGAGATCTTCTACACAATATTTTTAATTCTCTTCATCTTCTAGGTCTTCTTTAGCCCTGATGTCATCATTCTCATTTTCAGCTTCTATGATGGGTTCTGGATTTCGTTCTTGGTTTCCATCATCTTCTTGACTAGTGGTCATGGTCAATGCTCCTTTTGAGTGAAGGTCATGAAGCTTGTCCCATATACCCTCCACTGACGAACATTTTCCTAAATTGTTCTTTATAGAATCAGGTAGCCCATTCAAAATTACCTTTATTGCTTTTGCATTGTACTCCTTGGATTCTCCATCCATCATTCTATCAACTATCACTGATTTCTAGATTTCAATGCCTTGAGTCTTTAAGAAATTCCTCACTCTTGCTTCCCATATATCAAAGTTTCCATTGAACCATGGAGCCTCCACAAATTGATTGTCTTCTATTTCAGTGGTAGAGGGAGACACATCTTTAGGAGGTTTGGAGACTTTCTTCCTTGGTTTCGCCATTTGTGCTCTAATGATCGACCTTCAAGCTGTTAGGCTTTGAGTGAAGGTACTGGCTCTAATACCAATTGTTGGAAATACTAAGAGGGGGGGTGAATCAATATTCCTTTTTAATTGTTATTTTTACGAGTTAAATTTTTTTTTTAGAACGCAAAATGAACAACATGAATAAATGATTTTATTATTATAATCTTTACAATAAATCAAGTACAATGTATATAGGGCTCCAACCAGTTTCCAAGCACCAACTTGGAATTTTTGTGAGGCTCCAACCTCGAGGGCACCAACCCTGTCTTTTCAAGGCACCAACCTTGGATTTAGGAGCACCAAATCCAAGGACACCAATCCTTCCAATTCTGAGGCACCAACCCCAAGGGCTCCAACCCTCTGCTATATATTGTCTAGATATGTTTGGTAGTAATTCTCTGCTCCCAACATCTTCTTCACTAAATTTTGTCTATCTACACCTTCACTGCTACATCAATGACAACCTATCTTCATATGAAGGAGTCTTCACAACTCTGCAAAGTTACCTCATGATGATTTCAAATAGGCATCATGATCTTCAATAATGTTTCCAAGATTTTTTGAAGCTTTCCAACAAGATATTTTCACTAAGCCTCAATGTATGCACAAAAACAATTCTTTTTTTTCAAGCCTCTATTCTTATTGTCGCAGTAAACTCCTTAGGAGTGATTGTTGTGGTATCTTACTTCCAAGGAACAAACTCACAAGCACTTCAACGCTGATGTTGTCTACTGCTCCCTTCAACTGGTGATTGATGAAATCTTACTTGGCTGGTTCAAGGTCAAATAGATCTTCGTCTTCCTCTGGCTGTTCGACTTCCTCTGTGCTCACTCGACCTTTGCCTTCCTTCTTCTTTCGTTGAACCTTTTGGCTTCCTTATTCGCTCGCTCGACCTTCGGCTTCCAATTTTGTCCTGCTAGACCTTCGACTTCCTTCTATCCTGCTAGACCTTCGGCTTCCTTCTTCGATCAGCCTTCGGCTTCTACTGCACCTTCTGCGTCCGCCAGACCTTCAGCTTCTACCGCACCTTCTGCGTCTACTAGACCTTCGGCTTCCTCAGTTTCTTCCAATACGCACGTTGTGAAGTTTCTTTGTTCTCTATTATAGATGACTGATATGCCTGACTTTTGGCTTCCTTTTTCATTGGACCTTTCGGCTTCTTGACCTTCGACTTCTCAATCTTCGACTTCCTCTGTCTCTTGAGTTCACCAATACTCAAAAGACACGTTCATTGGAGGAGAGGCTGAGTTACAATAGATGTTGCGTATTAAAATTATATCAGAGAGGCCCTTTTGTTTTTAATATTGATACAATAGACTCATTATTTATGGAGGATTTCATAGGAGAGGCCATACCCAATGAGGTCCCACATCCACGTCATCAATAGCAATTGCAACTTTCGGAGGTCCCACAATCGTAATCGGCGGATTTCAATGTGGCAAGGCTCTAAAGGGGCTTGCGATGTGGTGGATGTGATGTCGTATTAAGGTGTATTATAATGGGGCTAACGGGTTTGTGTTACATATCGCAATCGGGGGTTTCAACATGACAAGGATTTAAAGAGACTTGAGATGTGGTGGACGCGATATCATATTAACGTGTATGTAATGGAACGATCGGGTCTGTATTACATATTGCAATCAGAGGTTTTGAGTGGTGGCATAAAATAGAACTACCGATATAATTTTTGCCGATATTATATACTGTGGAAAGGGTTCCCATGGTTTATTACTTCCTTCATATTACATATTGCAATCAGAGGATTTCAGTGTAACAACAAGGCTTCAAGACTCGTGATGCGGTGGATGTGATATTTCAATAAACAATTGTTAATAAATCTATCAGGTCCACAGCCTTATCGCAATCGACGGTTTGCGGGACTTTGACTGGAACATGGATTAAAAATGGCCTTTACCCCCACAGTTGACCGTGATCTAAGGGTTGAGTATTAGATTAATGACTAGGATTGGGTGCGGGACTTCAGCCACGATCAAGGAAGTCTGTACTTTCCTATCCCCATTCTTTCGATAGCGGTTGATCCTGTTGCTTTACTGGATCTACTACATCATTTTCTATTCAATTGCTGACCAATTGACTTCTTGTGTGATTTTTTGTTCAATTTTTGTTCAATTGTTGTTGAATTTCTGTTCATTTGCTGTTCAATTGACCTCCTGTGTCATTTTTTATTCATTTGTTGTTCAATTGATCTCTTGCATCATTTGCTATTCAATTAACCTCCTACGGAATTTAATGTTCATTTACTATTCAATTGACCTCCTACGTCATTTGCCATTCATTTGTTGTTCAATTGACCTCCTGCTGTTCAATCCACTTGGGTCCTCCATCTCATCATATCATCATATATCAAACTTTCATCACTATGAGCATTATGATAAATGGGCATCAATGGGAAATCATGTATCAAATAATTTTCCATCACAAACACTGTTATATTGACATCAATGACAACCTAGATTAACAAATTATTGCTGGAGTTGATTTCTATTTCATCATTCAACAAGATGTTTCTGGAGACAACAATATCTTTGATGCCATGCCATCGCACCCTGCTGTATTTCTATTAATTTGGTATCTCTTTGTTTTTGTCTTATTTCTCCAATATCAACAATCCGTCATCTCAACTCCTCTTGTTTTTATTGTGGTTCCAGTGTAATGGGTGAATAAACTAAGTACATTGTATCTTGCCTTTCCTTCCAGCTATTTTTAGAAATGTCATTTTTAAAGCAGGAGTTGGTGAAACAAAGAGTGATCTCTTGTGGGCTCATGTAAGTCTCACAAGAAGAAATTGATGATTAAACATGAATGAGACGCTGGAGTTTAAACACATTTTTGGTGATGCAAGAACACTAATGGACTGGGGATGCTCCTGCATCACTCATTCCAATGTCCAGCAGATAGCCTTTGCTTGAAAATATATGTTAAAGTTTCAATTTACTTATCATGTGGCACCAATTGGTGCAATTATAATAGATTGAGTACACAAGTAGATGAATAGATTCAATAGAGAGGTGGATCCAAGCCTAAGATTCCAATGGTAGTTTTCTTTATTTCAATGACAGCAATTGGATTTGAAGCATGCCCCTAATGTTTTTAACTTCTTTCAATTTTTCCATTTGACAACATGTTTATGCCCTTGTTTGAATGCTAAAATTTAGTTATTTTCCCAATAACTATTTGGAGTAGTTTATGTTCTATTTGTAGCAGTAATCTTTATTTATCAGGGTTCTTTGAATTTATAGGTTCATGTTTAAAGACATATACATTTGAGTTCCCCTGGGTCTAGTTTATTTTATTTCATCCTTTTATTCTATCAATCCTTGTGTTTGTTGGTGATTTACAATTTGGTGATATCAGTTTCCAGCTACAACACGTTGTTGGATTTATTAAAGATATTTTGTTGCCTTTATCTGACTATCTTTCCTGTGAAGCATGATTATTTATTTTCATACATAGGGTTGAAGTTTAAGTAGTTGGGTTTGCATTTGAAGGATGATTTTATTATATGATTTGAATATGTTTGGCATGTATATCAACCTTCAGAAGAAGAAGTGATGGGATTTCTTGATCCCTATGTAAATATAGTTTTCTTAGATTGTAATGAGGCTGGTGGTGGTAATCTTTTATTATTTTGTGATCGCTATGATTCAACATATCATAGATGTTGCGCTGGCCTTGGAAGGGCTATCCCTGAAGGAGATTGGTAGTGTCAAGGCTATCAAACATCTATGCCTGGACAACGCACATGATGAAGATGTTGAGGATTTGGTGCTTGATTTTGACAATGGGGATGAAGCTTAGGAATCAGAGGATTTGTGGAAGATGCTCCAGTTGGGATGGTTGTATAAATAATAAACTTAGAGCTCAATTTATGACCACCTTGTTCTTCTTCTTCTCCTCTTGCAGAGACAAGGCCAACTCAGGTAAGAAAAATTCATAGAAGGATTTTATGACGAAGCACTCCAAATCCATATCCTAGATTGCTAGATGGAGCAAGGGCTTCACTTCGGCAAACTGAAGTATCTGGTTCTACGTCCCAAGTATCTATTGTATGGATAAGAAATCTCTCAGGTCAGCACATACTTCAGGAGTGTGTACAGGCTTTACATGACAATTTGTCTGCACCAAGAAGAGGATTTTAGCAGTTTTCACCTAGCTCTTCCCTTAATAGATTTGGGGCCAGAGATGGGACTGATGCAATTGTACAACCCACAACCAAAAACAGGTCTCTTATCTTTAGTGAATCAGCTCGGAGAAGTAATTTTGCCCCTATTTTAGAGATGGGAAATTATATAGTTAAATCTGATGTTGATCAGGTGTGGGCAATGATGGAACGTACTCTAGCATCAAGATAAGATAACATAGGTCCATCTAATTCTCATAAAGATGGAAGACATTGGAAGGGATCATCTTCTGGTCATAAAAAATTATTTATAAGAAATGATGGGAAATGCAAGGTCAATTGTTGTGAGTGGAAGCATCTTAACTGCTCATGTACACTCAAGAACTAGATATAGTCAAGATAGACACATTCCTGCAACTGCTAACTAGTTGGAAAATCCAGAAAGGATAACAGAGGAGATCTCATGTAGGGATGTTGGAAATAATAGGCTGCCAACACCTAGTGTTTCTAATGAGATATTTCGTATAATATTATTTGAAATAAGTGACAGTTTACATCATCAGCTAAACAATGGTAGTTCGTTTAGTAAACCTCATGAAAATGGAGTCCGAAAAGTTGAAGATGCAAAGGAGAATGTGATCTCCATGGTAAAATATCACATGAAGCGCATACTCACAAGGGAACATAGGTAAAAGCATCCATATTTTTCCTTGTTTTATGGTTTGTCTGTATAGAGTTGATTTTACTGGGTGCACACTATATGCATCTCAAAATTTCTCTTTAAAATTCCTATTTTTATTCTTTCCAAGAAAAACTCTCTAGGGAATTGCAATGGATGTTTCCTCACATTCATGGATGGCATCCCTATTAAACCCATTGGAATTGACTAGTGCACCTCACCCAAGGGATATCGAATAGGGCACCTGCCAACACAAAACTAGCCAAATACCCAGTAACATTAATGACATTCGGTTTGCCATATTAAATCATAATCGACTACACTATTTGCCATATTAACATATTGATCCTGTTTAAAATTTTGCTAGAGTTACCATAATAATCCAAGCCTGTTCCTATTTTTATTTTGGTTTTTAATTCCTTTTTTTGTGTGGTGACAACTTTATATGACCGTATAGATGTTTATTTTTGTCATAGTATATGTTGAAAAGTAGATGCTCTCTTAAATTCTACCTTGTCTGTTATGTATTGATGGAGTTTAGTTTCATTACTTTGACCAAAGAACCGTGTCAGGCATGTATACAAGGATTCTTGTATCACTATTTATAAAATGAACAGTGTCCTTAAACAAGCAAAATACATCCTTAATGCTACGTGTTTGCATCTTAGGAAACTTCCAATCCTAATAAATGAGGTGAAATTTAAGTGTTTCCAGAATCCAAATATCAGGTTTTGTGGATTCTCTCATATATGGTCCTGGAAAAGCAAAGTAAAATTTAATTGTTTCCAAATATTAAGTTCCGCGAATTCACAAATATTTGGTGCTGGAATCTTTTGAGAAAATGGGAAGAATTTCTTTTAGTTGCATTCAAATTTTCCAAAAATAATACTAAATTTCTCCCTGACTAAAATTATCCCTGAAATGGCTTTGGGATTGAAAATTTTGTAAATATTTTTAGGGAAAAAAACCAAAATACTTTTTCTAGATTAGAGTTTTATAACACTAGGTACTAAAACAATCTTCTATTTTCCACTGCAAATGTCTGATAGAGTCTGCCCAGAAACTGATCAGGAAATTAGGTAGATACGCTGGACGGACTAAATAATTTTGAATGAATAATCACTTAACATAAATGACATATTAGGCTGCATAAATATATAACATAGAAGCATGAAATGAAGAGGAAATCTCAACGAGATTGATATATTCTTAATTGGGTTGAATGAGGCCAAGAATAGCTTTGACTTGAGGGTGTTGAAAATGTCATAATTTTGTTCTGGTTGGATAGATTTAGAACTGAAAATCAACAGTTTTCTTGCTTGCATAACTTGGGAAGATTTTTGTATCTCAAGTCTCAACCTTATTGAATAGTATGATTGCCTTGCAATGTTGAGATAGGTTGTGATACCACTTGCTAGTAACCTGTTGATGCCTCGAAAATCGTTGCACCAACATTGGGGGAAACCACCCGGTCCGGACCTTAGTGCAGCTCCTTTTCCGTTTGGGGTAGTGGCTCCGACTGGGGATAATGGGACCAGTTTCCCAGAAATAGATAAATGGGATGAATGGATACTTTGTAGATAACAGTAGCGATAGGTGGACGACTAAAACTATTGCCAAAAATATAAGTAAATTAAACTATCCCGGGAATCTATTTGAACTTCTAAAGCGTAGCTTTTGATGTTCTATATCCAAAAATACAATTATATAGATGATTGCATTCTCAAGACATAGATATTAAATCATTCAAGATAGCTATACCTAAATAGTTAGGCGCAGTGATTAAAGCGATACTACTAGACTTTAAACGTTCATACCATCAACGCATACATGATTAAAAATAAGGCATATCGTATAAACATCCAATAGTGGCATGAGTAAGATTTCCTATTGTTGCACATGCATACAATTAATGATAGCAAGAAATAATTACACAGCGAATTCACATACACAGACTGAATTCAAACAAAAGATAGAAATACCATTTGAATCGTAAGCCACTCCCGATATGAATCGCTATGTATGGCTTCTACCTCAACGCATAAACAATCTTCAAATCAATGACAGTAGTGCACAATTGAATCAAGATATTTCTCCATTAAAGTAAAAGCAAGTGGTCGAGTTTCATAAAAGAATAGAGGCTGAAGCACAATAGTGCAAACTTCAGTCTGTTAAGTCTTATACAAAATTTTACGACCCTTTCTAAATACATGAAAGGGTCTATAAATACTATGCTAATCTAAATATCTACAAAACAGAAAAGATAACTAAGCTGATGTCAATAAATTCTTGTTGCTATTTTTGCTGGAAATCCGAGGAGCCGGAGGATGAATCATTCTGTCGGCTGCTTCCCTTTGAACCTGAGTTGATTGATGGCTAGCATTGGCTCAACTTCAGGAGGTTTGTTGAGCCGAGAACTAAGCTGGGTAGCGTAGGTGGAGTCTTGGATGTCGGGGATCATGCATTGAACGGCATCGGTTAGGCATTTGAGAGCTGATCGTTGTTCATGTGGCTTGATTAGGAACCGCCAATATGCTTCTATGTTTAAAGTGTCAATCCCGGTAATTGACTTTGCTTTGCTCTCTAAATCAGGGTAGCATGTTTGTTCCAATGTGTTTGCAGTAGTAATCTTCCCGGGCGTGCATTGGGAAACAATATTGGCTAGATAGAGAGTATCATTTACTAGATCGGCCAAATTACCAGCAGTTAATGTACATCTTGATGCTGCCCTTTCTGCTTTTAATACTTGTGTTTGCCATTCTGTAAACAATATATTTTTATGGACCTCCAGTATCCTAGGCAAATTGGCTTCCTTTCCCGACTTTGAATCTTGCCATCAAGATAGTTTGTGATATCTTCTTCGGCTTGATTGTATTCATCTCTAGCCTTTTCTACCTGCTCACTTACAGTTGTAGCTAACTCACAGAGTGGTTCCGCTTGAGAGAGGGATTGCACCAAGAGTTTAGCTTGCGCTACAAGCGCTTTGTTGATTATTATTGCCTCCTTTTTGAATTCTTCTATCTGCGCATCTCCCTTGGTAGCTTTTAACTGTGTTGTAATTTGAGAAATACGCTCATCTTTAGCCTTCAAAGATTGCTCATTTGCCGCGTTTATTTGCTCCAACGCCTCTGTCAACTCACTTTGTCTCTGGATGGCTGCCTGAGTGATCCTCTGTTTCTCCTCCTCCCATTGCTGTATCAATTGGGAATTTATTTTCTGTTGTTCCACTAGTTGTTCGCTTGCATGCACTGTTTCTTGTTGACGTTCTGCTAATTGCTGCTCAACTTGTATTACTCTTTGTCTGACATCTGCTAATTCTGTTTGAAGTGTGAAAATCTCCTGGTCCTTCATCTTTAAGAGAAGAGTTACCTCTGATGCCTTGTCGATAGTGGCAGCCGAATAAGCTCCTGCATATTGCGACAACTTGGTCAGGTCATCAGAGGGATCGAGTTTCTCCCTCCAGACTACATTGCCCGTAAGTGATTGTTCAGGAAAGAGGGAAGGTTGATAAATCCTCTGCCTCTTTCTTGATCGCTTTACCACGGCTTTATGTTTAGGGTTGTAGAAGACGTTCAATGGAGGAATGTCTTCTACAAGGAGAGTGATTTGGTCGCTAGGACCTTTTGGAATTATTTCCACGTTCATAACTTTGGGTGGGCCAGTGGTTGTGCTCAAAGCCTGAGGTGAGCCTTCCTTCTGTATGTTGCTGCTCTTAGGAGTCTCGGTATTCTGTGAATCCCTTCCTCCACCGATAATGGTACTAAAATGCTGCCATTCCTTTTGCAGCTCGGGGTCTGTGACAACACCCTTATTAGTATCGGTGGTATTTTGCTTGGACTGGGACTCCTTTAACAGTTGTTCCTGTTTCTCCTTCTCTTGCCGTTCATGTTCCTTCTGCTACATCTCTGCCTGTTTCTTTCACTGGTTGTCTTCCTGCTCCTTTCTCAGTCTATCTTACTCTTCCTTTCTTAAGCGTTCTGCTTGCTCTCTTTTTAAGAGTTCTTCTTTTTCTTTCCTTAAACGCTCTACCTGCTCTTTCCTCAGCTTTTCCTCTTGGTTTTTCTTCTGTTGTTCCTCCTGCTCATTGGCTTTGGTTTTCAATGTAGCAGGGGGTTCTTTCTGTCGTTGCCGGCCAGGCTCGCTTGAAGACGCCGCTTGGGTTGGCATTATTAAGTCCATGGGAAGAGTTTGCAACCTCTTCTCCCTGAGCTTATTGAACTCAGATAACCCTACGTCATTATACCTTGTTCTAGCAAGCTCTTTAGCATGACCAATTGATTCAGCTGAGGCAAAAACATCATCGAACATATCTTCTTTGTGCTCAAATGTCGATAATTTGGCATGTTCTAGAGCGGCGTATGCATATTTGTTCGGGTCATATGCTCTGTTCGGGATTATAGGAAGATTTAGGGCTTGAATTTTCAAGGCTTCCTTTTCTGCATGTTTTAAATCATGCAAGGTAAAGACTCCACATCTGAAAGGAAAAGTTGGCCAGCCCCTTTTCTGCTTTAGCCTAAGAGTCTGGGTAGTACTCTTAGCTGTAAGTTGGTAGGCAATTTCTCTGGCTAACAGTTTATCAGGAACATACAAGGGAAGGACATGGGGATTGGCTTGACTGCCATAAACTCTAACATACGTAAAATACTCTTCCCCAAACCAACTTCCCACCGCTGGCAAGTCAAAAGAGGCTAGGTAGGAAATCCTTGAAATAGGCTTATCAAAAATGGCATAATAGACAGGAACTATGAAACCGTTACAAATATGGTACAAGTGATTCTTATGAGATGACTTCCACATCTTGCGATGGTAAATATGGATGGGGGAGGGGTCCAGTGCGGTCCACCTCCAACCGAGAATGGGGAATTCAGAATTAAAACACAAGGTATCCAAAATATAAGCGCTATAGTAGAATGGAGGAATTATTCTCTCGCTAACTCTGGTCTGATTCCTAAATTCACTAACAGCAAGGGCAAGCTTATCCGAAAGGATAGTGGCCCAATCCATAATCCAACTGTTGACTGCCGCCTCCATGAGGGGAACCATTTCAATAGTAAAAATGGCAGGATAATGCAGACCCCATAATCTACACATCATTATAGCGACATAGCAATAAGGTGAACACAAGGAGTCGACTGAGTACTTACCGGAGGATTCATGCTTGTGCTTACTTGGATTCTGCCTCCAATCTTTGATAGGTTCAGACTAAATTTCATTCTCACTTGCAAACTTCTCCAGAAATGCGCTATTGTAAACTTTCTCTGGCATAGGCAAATGATACATTTGCCTCAAATTTTCTTGCTTGAAGGACCCAAAAATCCTTCCATCTTTTGCGACGAAAGTTTTGTCTTTGATAGGAATTTCTTCAATTGCCCACTTGATAACATCGGTGTATGGAAGCATTTTCTCTCTTGCCGCTATCCTATGTAGGAAGGAGTCGGCCAAGTCTATGAGAGTGAACTCTGGTTTTTTGGATGAATCTGCGGTAGCTTGTTCCACCACCTGCTCAGGTTTCTCAGCCTCTAGCAAATCATAAGTTCCTTGCCAAGTTGTTTTGGCAAGGCATGCGCACGTCGTGTCTAATATCAAACCTTTCTTGCTGTTTACTATCCCTTGTGGCGCGGCTGGTGAATCGATAACGCCTGCAACCTTCTTCTGCTTTTTACCCATTATGCCTGAATTGCTTTGAAAATCTGTATTCTGCACAGAGAGGTGGTTTCAGCGTAACACCTAGATAACAATGAAACTCACAATTGATAGTAAAATAGAAAGAAGAACGTTGATATACTTTGTTTTTATTAAAACAACACGGAGACGATCTATAGGTAGATCTGAAGGGATGGATTCATTAAGGGACTGTATAGGACCTGCCACCTTATAAATGCTCATTAGTGCAATATTTACCGAAAGATCTTTTAAATCATGCAATGGGCGTACTGGCGGCCGAGCGGGGATGATTATGCCTTAATTGTCATTAACTCCGGCTTTCCAATCACTTTCACGGCTTTTCATTGAGAACTGTGCCTTATCGCATCGGATTGGGCAGGGGCGCGGGAGTAGTTTTAACAATACTTTGAATATTGCCGATCATCGATCGCCGATATCGCATCGGCGAAAGGCCTATGCGCATTAAGGGTTCAACAGGGGAAGCCGCCGATCTCCGATCACCGATATCGCATCGACGAAAGGCATATGTACAATTCTTACGATACAAAGGGGATTGCCGATCGCCGATATCGCCGATAGCTTTATCGGGTCGGGGCTTTAACGAGGGGCGCGAAAGTGGTGCACAAGGGATTTTGCCGATCGCCGATCGCTAATAGCTTTATCGCGTCGGGGGGGAGAGCCTTTTGATTGCTTAGTGCATCCTTTATGTTATTGTGATATGCGATCTTGCGATCGCTTTATCGCAATAAACACATATTTGCTTTATTTCCAATTTTTTAAAGAGATATTGCTTTTGAGGGTAAGTTTATAAAGCGCTCCTTTGATTTGTTGGACTTTTACAAAGTAAGAGTATTGACATCAATTTTATTTTAAGAGGGACCCATTTCACATTTTAATGGTTTTGTAAATAAAAGTAAATATGAAATGGGGGGTTGTTTGCAAGGCACAACAATTGACGATTCACTGGGAGAACCAGTTATCTCTGGAAAAATCGAAATACTTTAAAACTTTTTTGAAATAGAATTTCAACTGCAAGGAAAGTTCTGATATAACTAGGCATCTATGTATTCTGAACATTACAGAAATAATTTTGATAACTTCCTCCTTTCGAACATTTTAGAATTGGTACATTTAAAGTTTCAAATAGGCCTTGATTGGTTTATAAATAGTAGAAATAGGAAGGCTTCTCCAAATCAACTTTTATAGTATACTCGCCTGTCATAGGTAGAGCCTCTGCTGCTAACAAACGTTTATAGTCTCGACAGGGATACCTCTTAACCATGTGATCGTCCATTGTCCCATCCAATCAAGAGTGTGATTATCAGAATGAATTTAAAACATTTTTTCATATTTTGTTCATTTTCCCTTTTGCTGAATTCTTTTTTATAAGATGAAAAGCCATTGCCCTGGTTTGGTGGCCAGCTATTGACAATGCCACTCACTGGTAGTAGTCTAACTGAACAAGCTAGCTCGTGATGAGACTCCTTGTCTTGAGATTTCAAGCCATTACCTTGTTTTGGTAGGCAGTATTGGTAATGTCAGCTAAGCTATTTCCCTATGAACGTGGTAAGCAGGCTTATGATAAGACCTCTTATCTTTAATATCTTTATATTTTAGAATTACACTCTGAAAAATCATCAATCTTTAATGAATGGGGTGGACAATCACTTCTTTGAGAATCGATGGATGACAGGTTGGGAGTTAAAGGTGCTGATATTGAATTGACTTCTATTCCTAATATCAATAACCATTTGGGACCAATTTGAAAATAGAAATGATCTTTATTACTTTTATGCTCTAAGGAGGAATTGATCAGACTTAATCTGTGATTTTCAGGATACAAATGACATCTAATTCCCCAAAAAGTATTCCTTTTTGGTCAAAAATTCTATTGTTCGAAAGCAAGTACTCATGATAGTTCTATAAAACAACCAGTTAAATATAATAAAGGGCCAATAGAATATGCCTTAAAACTTTATTTTCTAAAAATCTACAAACTAAGAAATCCTATGAAAGTAAAGGGAGAAGGGGTTACCTTCTCAATTGAAGAATTTTTTTAAGGACTAGGCCATTTACGGGGAGAGACTCCCTCACACTTGTTAAATATTGCAATAGAAAGGTTGAATGGCCTATTTTCTCACAAATCTGAAATGGTCCAAGCCACAACTTTTGGAACTTGGTGTGTTTACCTTTGTCCTCATGGGCTTTATCCCATTTCAGAACTAAATCGCCAACTTGGAATTGTTTTGACCCTGATGAGGCTGACTCAAAAGCTGCTTTTATGATTTGCTGATGCTTGGCATGGGTATCCTTGGCCTTATCTCTTTCTTCTTCTAGTTTGAGGATTTGATCATATCTGAGCTGAATCAAAGAGGAAGGAGTTTGTTCGATGAATTGCACTAGGGCTAAAGAGGGTAGAACGAGATTTGTAGGTAATATCGCTTCCTTTCCATATACAAGATTGAACAGAGAGGTTCCTATGGAAGCCTTCTGA
>APFE030440654.1:227483-249285 GCA_000404065.3 Pinus taeda | reverse complement strand
TGGATCTCTTTTTAGAAAACACAGTTATGTCATCTAAATAGATGACTACTGATCGATTAATTAATCCCCTAAAAGCAGTGTCCATAGCTCTTTGGAAAGTCGCTCCTGCATTTATAAGTCCGAAGGGCATCTTTTGATATGCATATGTCCCCCATTTTGTTCTAAATGTTGTTTTGAGTTGGTCATCAGGATGAACCAAGACTTGGTTGTATCCTGAAAAACCGTCCAGAAAAGACATCAATTTAGAACCTTCCACTGATTGGAGTATTTGCTCCATAGTAGGCAATGGGAAATTGTCCTTCAAGCTTGCTCTGTTAAGATTTCGGAAATCGATACAAATTCGAATGTCGCCATTCTTTTTCCTGACAGGCACCATATTAGAAACCCAATTGGAATGTCGGACTGGGAAGATAATCTTGGCTTTAAGGAGTTTGTTAAGCTCCGATTTAATCTGACTTTTCAAATTGGGGTGTATTTTCCTTAACTTCTGTTGAATAGGTTTTTGACCTGGAAGCATTGGGATTGTATGCTGGATAATAGATGTGTCATAAGTTTTTAAGTCATCATATTTCCAAGCAAAAACGTGTTTATTTTTCCTCAACAGTTTAACAAATGCTTCTTTTTCTTGTACAGAAAGTCCTAATCCTAAGTTTACATTCTGAGGAATTTGATCAGTACCCAAATTTACTAATTCAAACCTTAGGGTAGAACTTTGGATCTTTGTATTGGTTACAGGTTTAAACTTGTCTTTTATATCATAAAGATCCTCAAGTTTTACCACAGGCTTAGGGATTGCATTTTCTTGAGATGTCTCTTTAATTTGGGAGTCGTGTTCATCCTCTTCAATGATCTGGTTGTCATAAGACTTTTCAGAAGTCAAGAATTGTAAAATATCAATATCATGATTAAATACTCTCCAATTAGTGATGTTGTCAGGAATTGAAGGTCTGAAAATCAACTCTACAGAAAATCTATCAGGGCTGTAGTCTTCTGAAGGTACGAGCCTTGAGGCTACATTGGCCAGTAAGTCAGCAGCTGAATTCTGGGATCTAGGGATAGAGGAAATGTTAAATGCTAAAAAATGTGAAGTTAGGTCTTGCACAAGTGATTGGTAATGTTTTAGATGATTGGAAAGGCAATGAAGTGCATTTCTAACCTGTTTAACAATGATTTCCGAATCACCAAAAACCTTTAAGTATTGCACTTTAAGGCCGATTGCTTTATATAAACCCTGGACTAGGGCTTCATACTCGGCTGTGTTGTTAGTGCATTCGAATTCTAATCTGCAAGACAGCATTGTTCTTTCCCCATTTGGACTAACCAAAATGCATCCTGCTCCTGAGCCTTCACCAGACTTAGAGCCATCAAAATACAAGGACCAAAATAAAGGAGTATTAACAGCGATATTTACAACATTCTCATAATCATTGAAACATCTAGACTTATATGTTTGTGAAAAATTTTCAATCTGAGATGTGAAATGATTAACTGAGAAAGGGGAGGGTTGGGCAACAAAGTTGCCAAATAATGACTCGGATGAGTAATTTCCCAAAATGTTATTGTTGAAAGCTACAGGGTGATTTTCCTGTTCAAAATCGGTAACTGTATGGGTCATATGTTTTTCTCGGTCCATCTTTATTTGATTTGGTTTGCCTTTATAAGGGAGCCACATGTGTGACCAATCAGTAGAAATGTACCCATGCAATTTTTCAGACCAGTCTCTGCTCAAAATTAAACCGTAAAACTCAGGTATATCAACTATAAGGATATCAATTCTTTGTACTATTCTTGGATCAGCTGACAACCTGATGGTTACGGAATTAATTTCACCAACAACCTGTACCTTAGTCCTGTCTAATTGAACAATATGGATAGCGGACTTCTGGGGTTATATATTCAGTTTGGAACAAACTGAAGCTGACATTATGTTAGAAGATGCCCCTGAGTCAATTAAACAGTTGTGCAGGTTTCTATTATAGATTTCATAGGTTAGGAGAAATGGTGGAGTGTGAGAGCTTGATCTGTCGCCAATTAGGACGGAATCTGTAGCTTCAACCATACCTGGAGGAGACTGACCTGAGTCATTAGCAGCCTTTGAACTAGGTAGAGGAGTAGAAGGGACATCATTCAACTCTTTAAGGAGTAACTTTTGTTGATGCTTTAGCTTGCTAAGCTCAAACATGGTTATATTGGCTTTGGTCTTTTTCATGTCATCAACAATGTTGTACTCCATAGAATCGGATACCACTAACGTCTTAGAGGTTGAAGGGGAAGTTGAGGGTTGGTTTTGAGGGACTGCTGCAGGTGGTTTCTTTGGAGGTATTTTTTCCTTTGTTGTAGTAGCACCTGCACTTCTTTTCTTTGAAGTTACCTGAGCAGGTTCAGGAGCACCTTTACTCCTGGTGGTGACTGGAAAGGCTTCTTCTTCATTATCTGTATCAGGATCGAGGAGTATGAAATCCCACATTCCATGACACTCAGCCACTTCTTCTTCATCGTCAGACGGTGGGGTTGCCTCTTCTTCTTCTTCCTCCTGGTCTGAGTCGGCATTAGATATGACATTAGGTGGTTTCGTTTCCGTTTTCTTGTAAGTCCTAAAAGGTCTTTTGCTTGATGTTTCGGCCACCTTCTTTCTAATGTCAATCATTTCATTGGACAGTGTTTTCAGGACCTTTTGTAGTCCCTCCATATCATATGGGTCTTTTGGGCTTTTCTTTTTGGAGTCTTCATTAAAAGAAACTTTTTTGGCTTTTCTGTCTTCCAATCCAGCTTTCTTTTCTAAGGAATTGATGCGCTTCTCAACATCAAGTGCTTCTTTCATGTTTTCTGCTAAGGTAGGTTTCCCAGCCCGATCTACGAAAATAGCTATATTGGCAGGTAGGGCAGTGATATACCATTCGCTTCGTATTTTTTCACTTGGTTTGGAAGTTGTAGGGATTTTGTTAAGGAGCTTATTGAAACGAGCATTAAATTCCTTAATGGGTTCCCTATGTTCTATCCTTAAGTTGGAGAGATCATTTTTTAAGGTTGCTAAAGACCTATCATCTCCATACTTAGTCAGAAACTGCTCTTGGCACGTATCCCAGTCGGTAATAGATCCAGAGGGTAGAGAAAAATACCAGGATCCTGTTGATCCTTGCAAAGTATAAGGGAAAAGTCTGACAACAACATCTTCATGGGCTACCCCTTTTAGGTTGACCGATAGCATGAAATTATTAATATGTTCTTCGGCCTGAGTTCCATCATCTAGGTTGAACTTAGGGAGCCATTTTTCGGGTGCATCTGGTAAAGGATGTAATGGCGCAGGCATATTGACCGCGCCCGGTCTGGTCCATGGATCTACCATTGTAATAGTACCAGGGGTTGATACTACTATTGGGGTTCCAGGTGTATGGGAAGAAGATGATACTGAAGGATGAGCCGATTGAGATGTTGAAGCTTTTGTTCCCTGGTGGACAACAATATGTAATGGAGGAGTGGGTGGTTGACTTTGCAGATGAGGAGATGAGATGGATGATGTGGATGAAAATTCCCCACTATCAGACTCTTCAGTCTGTTTCTTGGCCCTTTTCCTTTCGGGCAAGGGGAACTCGATGGGTTCGATACCAAGTTTTCCACTTTGAATTCTGGTAAGTGGATGGGATAGATTGAACTGCGAAGTCGCACTGCTTTGGGATACCTCAGATCTCTGTGGCGAGATCGAGAAAGTCTGAAGTTTATGGATAAGAGACTGGACTTCAGGAGATTCAAGACTCAATTGTTCTGAGGGATGGTGGGTGTGAGCAGTGGTCGTTGATTCCTGTTCTTCTTGATTACGCGTTGGAGAACCAACACGCGATCGAGAATGACTAGGAGAATTGGAGGGAGAATTACTCTTAGAATGGCTTGTGGGTTTAGGTTTGCTTGCCATTCATAGTCGGGGCCCTCCTTCTAGCGCCAAAAATGTTGATGCCTCGAAAATCGTTGCACCAACATTGGGGAAAACCACCCGGTCCGGACCTTAGTGCAACTCCTTTTCCGTTTGGGGTAGTGGCTCCGACTGGGGATAATGGGAACAGTTTCCCAAAAATAGATAAACGGGATGAATGAATACTTTGTAGATAACAGTAGCGATAGGTGGATGACTAAAACTATTGACAAGAATATAAGTAAATAAAACTATCCCGGGAATCTATTTGAACTTCTAAAGCGTAGCTTTTGATGTTCTATATCCAAAAATACAATTATATAGATGACTGCATTCTCAAGACATAGATATTAAATTATTCAAGATTACTGTACCTAAATAGTTAGGCACAACGATTAAGGCAATACTACTAGACTCTATGCATTCATACCATTAACGTATACATGATTAAAAAATAAGGCATATCATCTAAACATCCAACAGTGGCATGAGCAAGATTTCATGTTGTTGTGCATGCATACAATTAATGATAGCAGGAATAATTACACAGCGAAATCACATACACAGAATGAATTCAAACAAAAGATAAAAATACCATTTGAATCGTAAGCCACTCCCGATATGAATCGCTATGTATGGCTTCTACCTCAACGCATAAACAATCTTCAAATCAATGACAGTAGTGCACAATTGAATCAAGAAATTTCTCCGTTAAAGTAAAAGCAAGTGGTCGAGTTTCATAAAAGAATAGAGGCTGAAGCACAATAGTGCAAACTTCAGTCTGATAAGTCTTATTACAAAATTTTACGACCCTTTCTAAATACATGAAAGGGTCTATAAATACTATGATAATCTAAATATCTACAAAACAGAAAAGCTAACTAAGCTGATGTCAATAAATTCTTGTTGCTATTTTTGCTGGCAATCGAAGGAGCTGGATGATGAATCACTCTGTCGGCTGCTTCCCCTTGAACTTGAGTTGATTGATGGCAAGCATTGGCTCAACTTCAGGAGGTTTGTTGAGCCTGGAACTGAGCTGGGAAGCGTACGTGGAGTCTTGGATATCGGGGATCATGCATTGAACGGCATCGGTTAGGCATTTGAGAGCGGATCGTTGTTCATGCGGCTTCATTAGGAACCGCCAATATGCTTCTATGTTTAAAGTGTCAACCGCGGTAATTGACCTTGCTCTGCTCTCTAAATCAGGGTAGCATGTTTGTTCCAATGTGTTTGCAGTAGTAATCTTCCCGGGCGTGCATTGGGAAACAATATTGGCTAGATAGAGAGTATCATTTACTAGATCAGCCAAATTACCAGCAGTTAATGTACATCTTGATGCTGCCCTTTCTGCCTTTAATACTTGTGTTTGCCATTATGTAAACAATATATTTTTATGGACCTCCAGTATCCTAGGCAAATTGGCTTCCTTTCCTGACTTTGAATCTTGCCATTCAAGATAGTTTGTGATATCTTCTTTGGCTTGATTGTAGTCATCTCTAGCCTTTTCTACCTGCTCACTTACAGTTGTAGCTAACTCACAGAGCGGTTCCGCTTGAGAGAGGGATTGCGCCAAGAGTTTAACTTGCGCTACAAGCGCTTTGTTGATTATCATTGCCTCCTTTTTGAATTCTTTTATCTGCGCATCTCCCTTGGTAGCTTCTAACTGTGCTGTAATTTGAGCAATACGCTCATATTTAGCCTTCAAAGATTGCTCATTTGCTGCTTTTAGTTGCTCCAACACCTTTGGCAACTCACTTTGTCTCTGGATGGCTGCCTGAGTGATCCTCTGTTTCTCCTCCTCCCATTGCTGTATCAATTGGGAATTTATTTTCTGTTGTTCCACTAGCTGTTCGCTTGCACGCATTGTTTCTTGTTAACGTTCTGCTAATTGCTGCTTAGCTTGTATTACCCTTTGTCTGACATCTGCTAATTCCGTTTGAAGTGTGAAAATCTCCTGGTCCTTCGTTTTTAAGAGAAGGTTTACCTCTAATGCCTTGTCGATAGTGGCAGCCGAATAAGCTCCTGCATATTGCGACAACTTGGTCAGGTCATCAGAGGGATCGAGTTTCTCCCTCCAGACTACATTGCCCGTAAGTGATTGTTCAGGAAAGAGGGAAGGTTGATCAATCCTCTGCCTCTTTCTTGATCGCTTTACTACGGCTCTATGCTTAGGGCTGTAGAAGGCGTTCAATGGAGGAATGTCTTCTACAAGGAGAGTGATTTGGTCGCTAGGACCTTTGGGAATTATTTCCACGTTCATAACTTTGGGTGGGCCGGTGGTTGTGCTCAAAGCCTGAGATGAGCCTTCCTTCTGTATGCTGCTGCTCTTAGGAGTCTCGGTATTCTGTGAATCCTTTCCTCCACTGATAATGGTACTAAAATGCTGCCATTCCTTTTGCAGCTTAGGGTCTGTGACAGCACCCTTATTAGTATCGGTGGTATTTTGCTTGGACTGGGACTCTTTTAACAGTTGTTCTTGTTTCTCCTTCTCTTGCTGCTCCTGTTGCTTCTGCCTCATCTCTACCTGCTTCTTTCGCTGGTTTTCTTCCTGCTCTTTTCTATGCCTATCTTCCTCTTCCTTCCTCAAGCGTTCCGCCTGCTCTTTCTTTAAGAGTTCTTCTTGTTATTTCCTTGAACGCTCTGCCTGTTCTTTCCTCAGCTTTTCGTCTTGGTTTTTCTTCTGTTGTTCCTCCTGCTCATTGGTTTTGGTTTTCAGTGTAGCAGGGGATTCTTTCTTTTGTTGCTGGCTAGGCTCGCTTGAAGATGCTGCTTGGGTTGGCATTATTAAGTCTAGGGGCAGAGTTTGCAACCTCCGTTCCCTGAGCTTATTAAACTCAGATAACCCTTCGTCATTATATCTTATCCTGGCAAGCTCTTTAGCATGACCAATTGATTCCGCTGAGGAAAAAATATCATCGAATATATCCTCTTTATGCTCAAATGTTGATAATTTGGCATGTTCTAGAGCGGCGTATGCATATTTGTTTGGGTCATATGCTCTGTTCGGGATTATAGGAAGATTTAGGGCTTGAATTTTCAAGGCTTCCTTTTCTGCATGTTTTAAATCATGCAGGGTAAAGACTCCACATCTGAGAGGAAAAGTTGGCCAGCCTCTTTTCTGCTTTAGCTTAAGAGTCTGTGTGGTACTCTTAGCTGTGATTTGGTATGCAATTTCTCTTGCCAACAGTTTGTCAGGGACATATAAGGGGAGGACATGGGGATTGGCTTGACTGCCATAGATTCTAACATAAGTAAAATATTCTTCCCCAAACCAACTACCCACTGCCGGCAGGTCAAAAGAGGCTAAGTAGGAGATCCTTGGAATAGGCTTGTTAAAAATGGGATAATAGACAGGAACCATGAAACCGTTACAAATTTGGTACAAGTGATTCTTATGAGATGACTTCCACATCTTGCGATGGTAAATATGGATGGGGGAGGGGTCCTGTGCGGTCCACCTCCAATCGAGAATGGGAAATTCAGAATTAAAGCACAATGTATCTAAAATATAAGCACTGTAGTAGAACGGAGGAATTATTCTCTCGCTAACTCTGGTCTGATTCCTAAATTCACTAACAGCCAGGGCAAGCTTATCCGAAAGGATAGTGGCCCAATCCATAATCCAACTGTTGACTTCCGCCTCCATGAGGGGAACCATTTCGATAGTAAAAATGGCAGAATCATGCAGACCCCATAATCTACACATCATTATAGCGACATAGCAATAAAGGTGAACACAGGAGTCCGACTGAGTACTTACCGAAGGATTCAAGCTTGTGCTTATTTGGATTCTGCCTCATCTTTGATAGGTTCAGACTCAATTTCATTCTCACTTGCGAACTTCTCCAGAAATGCGCTATTGTAAACTTCTCTGGCAATAGGCAATGAATACATTTGCCCTCAAATCTTCTGGCTTGAAGGACCGAAATCCTCCCATCTATTTTGCGACGAAAGTTCTGTCTGTGATAGAATTTCCTTCAATTGCCCACTTGATAACATCGGTGTATGGAAGCATTTGCTCTCTTGCCGCTATCCTATGTAGGAAGGAGTCGGCCAAGTCTTTGAGAGTGCACTCTGATTTTTTGGATGAATCTGTGGTGGCTTGTTCCACCACCTGCTCAGGTTTCTCGGCCTCTAGCAAATCATAAGTTCCTTGCCAAGTTGTTTTGGCAAGGCCTGCACACGTCGTGTCTGATATCAAACCTTTCTTGCTGTTTACTATCCCTTGTGGCGCAGCTGGTGAATCGATAACGCCTGCAACCTTCTTCTGCTTTTTACCCATTACGCCTGAATTGCTTTGAAAATATGTATTCTGCACAGAGAGGTGGTTTCGGCGTAACACCGAGATAACAATGAAACTCACAATTGATAGTAAAATAGAAAGGAGAACGTTGATATACTTTGTTTTTATTAAAACAGCGCGGAGACGATCTATAGGCAGATCTGAGGGGATGGATTCATTAAGGGACCGTATAGGACCTGCCACCTTATAAATGCTCATTAGTGCAATATTTGCCGAAAGATATTTTAAATCATGCATTGGGCGTACTGGCGGCTGAGCGGGGATGATTATGCCTTAATTGTCATTAACTCGGGCTTTCCAATCACTTTAACGGATTTTCGTTGAGAAATGTGCCTTATCGCGTCGGATCGGGCAGTGGCGCTTGGGTAGTTTTAACAATACTTTGAATATTTCCGATCGCCGATCGCCGATATCGCATCGGCGAAAGGCCTATGCGCATTAAGGGTTCAACAGGGGAAGCCGCCGATCGCCGATTGTGATATCGCATCGGCGAAAGGCATATGTACAATGCTTGCGGTACAAAGGGGATTGTCGATTGCCGATATCGCCGATAGCTTTATTGGGTCGGGGCTTTTAACGAGGGGCGCGAAAGTGGTGCACAAGGGATTTTGCCGATTGCGATATCGCCGATAGCTTTATCGCGTCGGGGGGAGCCTTTTGATTGCTTAGTGCATCCTTTATGTTATTGTGATATGCGATCTTGCGATCGCTTTATCGCAATAAACACATATTTGCTTTATTTCCAATTTTTTTAAAGGAATATGGCTTTTGAGGGTAAGTTAATAAAGCGCTCCTTTGATTTGTTGGACTTTTACAAAGTAAGAGTTTTGACATCAATTTTATTTTAAGAGGGACCCATTTCATATTTTAATGGTTTTGTAAATTAAAATAATATGAAATGGGGGGTTGTTTGCAAGGCACAACATAACCTAAACACTTTGGTTGAAAATTTAGTTGTGAATTTTACTTGCAAAAGATATAAGTGCAAATATAGATTAATTGTCTGTACCATAGAATTTCCTTGAAATTCTTCTACTTCTTGAATGAATAAATATAAAACTAATTGTTTCACTAAGACAAAAAATATCTGTACAAATTTGTAGTGGAATAGAACAGAAATAAAACACAATCACACTATAGCAAAAAAAAAAAAAAAATCTAGGGAACCCAACTGGGAAAACCCTCTACTAGCTGTAGAAATTTAAAATACTATCCATATTAGAGTTTGAGACACCTTCTTCAAGACCAGGTTCATCGATGCTTATTGCTTTCCATATTCATTTTCATAAGCATTAGGGTTGTTGTCCATCAAATCAGAGTAGCTAGAAAGTGTCTCTTTGATTTCAGAAAGTAGACCAGGATCAACTTCATCCAAGAATCCCCTAGAAGGCTCATCAGTAGCAAGAATAAATGTTTTTATTTTATTTTATTTTATTTCATCACATGCATCCATAATAATCATTAATTTGTCTTCATTTTTTTCACAATCATTTTCAATTTTAGTTGCAAAAGGTAATTTAGTATGATATAATCCTTAGGTAACCAACCTCAGACATATTCTTGGTTAATTTATGTTGTTTGGAGTTTATTGAATTTGAGTTTTATCATGAAACTGATAGAAGCGTACTAGCATGGGTGAGTTGATTATCTTGATCAAAATGTTATGGTTTGATCTAGTCCTTGAAAGTAACTTATAGTTGATGGTCAAAATTTCACATTCACATAGAACAAATATCTTTATGTTATAGCCTCTAGCTAGATATATATAGTAACTACCACTAAGAAGTTGGATGCCATCATTTTTGAGCTTGAGCTTACTCAACTTACCTTTTTTTGAGTTGAAAATGTCATTAGATCTCATTATATTATTTATTGTAGAGCATGAATCCAATTTACCTTTGTTTCAATTAAAAATGTGAATAGATCTTGCTATATCATCTTTTTGTAGAGAATGAATCTAATTTCTCAGAGTCCATTTTCTTGAGGTATAACAAATCTAATTTAATTCATTAAACTTACTTTTCATATTATGTTTGCTGATTTTGATTCTTTAGGCCACATCTTCATTGGAAAAGGGGCATATTTAATGAAGTGTGGAAAGAGAGGGAAGCTTCAGTTATGTCCTTTCAAACTTTCTAAGGCATGTAATAAAATAAAATAAAAAATCTCCACTGAATGTTGTTCTTTAACCTTTTCTTTTGATAATGGATTATTTATGTGATCTCCCCTCTCTCACACACAACCAGAGTCTAGACATACATGGTTTTTTGGGATATGTGGACAATGGACAGATTTAGGCTAGCCATTTATCTAGAAATTTACACTGTAGAAGATCAGATATTTGCTATTGAATATTTCCTTGCCACTAAATTAGAGTTGAATAGTCAGACTCCTATTTGTCAGGCATATACCTCACTTTTAAATCAATTTATTGCTGACTTTGTATAGACCTTCCATGGGAGGGCAAAGAGTGATCACTACCATTGCTTAATCTTTGTGTGAACCAAGTAAATATTCCAAATGTGTATAATTTAGTGGCTCCTTGGAGAATCCCAAGAATGGTGCTATTGTAGCAACAAGAAATTCATTTATTTTGGGTTCTTCATTAGTGCATTGATAGTATATTATTTATTCCATACAATACCTCAACAATGTATGATCAAATTACAGTTAAGCCTGTCATAATATTTTGACTTACCCTCTATTAGAGGGAACTGGAGTGTGTGTCAAGCTTGCATGTCACAATTGTATCATGCAGAGTTTACCTAGGAAATTTTTTGTGGATCTAAGCAACAAGATACCTATTGGAATTCAAGAGGCAACAATACTACAAAGTGAGAAAGAGGTTTCATAGTTAACCTAGATTTCACATTATGGTTGGAGTCGGTTTTTTGGCAAGATGATGGATACCCCAACTTCCTTTTTATGATTGAGTGCAATATTGAATCCTTTGACATATTCCTCGCTCAATTT
This sequence comes from Pinus taeda, assembly GCA_000404065.3. Taxonomy (NCBI): domain Eukaryota; kingdom Viridiplantae; phylum Streptophyta; class Pinopsida; order Pinales; family Pinaceae; genus Pinus; species Pinus taeda. Next base: position 238,102 of record APFE030440654.1, on the reverse strand, counting down.
TCATTAACTGATGGGTTTTCTCAGAAGTGCTTCACACCTATAAACTTTATCAGAGTTGTTCTTGAGTCTTTGGAGGTGGTCAGGTTTTCAAAGCACACAAGTACAAGAAGACGAGAAATAATATGCTCGACCAATTTGAAGCTATCTCCCTATGAATAGGGTGTTCCCATTCATAAACTTGATGACTTGCTCTACTTATTTCTAGTGAACAACTTTGGGACTTTCCATGAATCATATGGCAATTCCAACACCATAACTATAAATTTCTTTTAAATCTAAACCCACTAGATTAGAATATGCATAAGTAGAATTCTATTCCTGTTTCGAAATAACCTACAATTGACTTGTACCGTGCTATTTAATTTTTTCTATATTTATTAGCATCCTTGGAATCTGACATAAATATGCAACAAGACACCTTGAATTTTCTATACTGACACTCCTAGAAAATAATAAAGTATGCCCAAATCTATCATTTCAAATGATTTATGTAGCTCACCTTTTCGTTTTTCAATTATTGAAGTTGTTACCTATATTGATGAGATCTTCTACAACTAATACCACAGTGACAATATATGTTATACTTTTATCCATGTTTCTATGAAGGTGTTTCTCCTTCAATAGAGAAAGAAATGCACTGAAGTTTCCATTTAGGGGAGAAGTGTACCCAATAGAAACCTTGGCCTATGTGTAGATGGGTTGAATGCACATTAGACTCTATCTATTGTTTTGAAAGTGTTTCTCCTTCAACAATACTTCATCTTAGTAGATCCTTTCGATCTGCACCTTTAGTAGATGCATGCAGCCTTGGGATACATGTTGTAGATTATAGTTTTCCTATGAGGGTGTAGCAATGATGAAAGAAGTGTATCGATTTTAGGCATCTTGTGGTTGTTGTATGCAAGCATGATTATTTATTGTTTCCCAAACATAGATAAATCCATATTTAGTATGCTTTTTATAGTTTGACTTAGATGCTCACTTTTCTTAATTTAGGTGTTTTTCTTAGTTCTGTTTTATGAAGATATTTATCTTTAAGAAAAGTGCACAGTAGAGAAGGGTTCTATATTTTGAGCAGGGGACACACTTGTAGGTAGGAGGTACTCTATTCTAGGAATATTTTGCCATGTAGGTTAGGTTCTTTAACTGAGAATCCCAAGAGTGGCGCTATTGTAGCAATAAGAAATTCCTTTATTTTGAGTTCTTCATTAGTATAGTGATAGTATATTGTTTATTCCATGAAATACCTCAATAATGTATGATCAATTTCCAATTAATATTGTCATAATATTTTGACTTACCCTCTTTTAGAGGGAAACTAAAGCATGTGTCAAGCTTGCACGTCACAATTGTATCATGTAGAGTTTACCTGGCATGCGTTTTGTGGATCTAAGTAGCCAGATACCTTTTTGAATTCAAGAGGCAACAATAATACAAAGTGGGAAAGAGGTTTCACAGTTCACTTGCCTTTCACGTTATGGTTGGAGTTGGTTTCCTGGCAAGATGTTGGATACCCCAACTTCCTTTTTATGACTGAGTGCAAGATTGAATCCTTCGACATATTCCTCGCTCAATTTTCATTAAGTGATGGGTTTTCTCAGAAGTGCTTCACATCTATAAACTTTACCAGAGCTATTATTGAGTCTTTGGATGTGGTTATCTTTTCGAAGCACACACATACAATAAGATGAGAAGTAATATGCCCAACTAATTTCAAGTTATCTTCTTGCGAATAGGGTGTTCCCTTCCATAAACATGACGACTCGCTCTGCCTATTTCTAGTGAACAAATTTGGGACATTTCATGAATTATGAGACAATTCCAACCCCACAACTATCAAATTATTATTTAAAGTTATACCCAGTAGATTAGAACCGACACAAGGAGAATTCCGTTCGCGTTTCAAAAGAACATGCAATCGACTTATACCATGCTATTTAATATTTTATGTATTCCTTTGAATCCTTGGCCTATGACATAAAAATGCAACATGCTACCTTACATTTTCTATACTAGCACTTCTAAACAATAATAAAGTATGCCCAAATATTTCATTTCAAATTATCTATGCATCTCACCTTTTGGTTTTTCAATTATCGAAATTATTACCTATATTGATGAGATCATCTACAACCGAGGCCACAATGACAATATCTGTTAGAGTTTATCCGTGTTGCACTAAAGGTGTTTTTTCTTCAGCAGCACTACAATACATTGCAGTTTCCATTCAGCAGAGAAGTGTACCCAGTAGCAGCCTTGGTCTGTGTGTAGATGGGTTGAATTAACAATAGACGTTATCTATTGTTTTGAAGGTGTTTCTCCTTCAATAGTACTTAATATCAACATATCCTTTCAATCTACACCTTCATCAGATGAATATAGCCTTGAGGTACATGCTATAGATTCTAGTTTTGTTGTGAGGGTATAGCAACAATGAAAGAATCACATAAATTTTAGGCATATTATGGTTGTTGTATGCAAGCATGATTGTCTAGTGTTTCCCAAACTTATATAGAGCCATATTTAGTATACTTTTATAGTTTGACTTAGATGCTCACTTTTCTTAATTTAGGTGTTTTTCTTAGTACTATTTATGCACATATTTATCTTTAAGAAAAGTGCATAGTAGAGAAGGGTTCTATATTTTGAGTAGGGGACACTCTTCTAGGTAAGAGGTACTCTATTCTAGGGTGCTTTTGTCATGCATGTTAGGTGATTATTCCTAGACAGAGTTCCAAGTCTCTGCTCCTTGACAAAGTCTCTGCCAGACAAGACACCAGTGGACAGAGTTCCAAGTCCCTAAATTTTCCAAAAACCCACTTGAGCCTAGCTATCTAGCCTAAAATCCTTTACATTCCAATCATCTCTTGGTTGTGATTTCATAGAGAAACCCCTCTCTGGTTTGGTAGGGCTAGCTACCAAACTAAAATCTTGGTATGTAGTTACCTCCATCGATCTCCTCATCAGTCTAGGACATTATGGAGGATAATAGAGGGCATGACAGCTAGGGAGTGCCAAGATGTTCTAGTGAATGTAAGGTTCCGAAGTCATGGAAAAATGTAATGCTATTTGTGAGGTCATGACTACCAAAGGTGTGTTAGGGAATGCTAGGGCATGCTAACATGTGCCAAATAATACAGAGACATGTCAAACAAGCTAAGATGTTCCAAGTGCTAACGCATGCCAAGATGTACAAAGGTTCCAAGTCCCTACCTCCTCTTCTTCTAGATGATATCCACTTATGACATTTCCTATGCAATATTTGGTGCATTTTCTAGTTATAGGTCATTTATAGGTTATAAATGTCTTCAGAGTTTCACTTCTAATTGAGTATTCAACTAAACATATTGATTCTCTTATAAAAAAATATTTTTTCGTCCACCCACTTTTCATAACTTCAATAACCATTAGGTAGGGACCTGCAACTTCGATGTTGCTTTGCTTGTTTAGTAAAATATTGTTGAGACTTTAATTTATTGAAAGTTGTAGAATCTACAATTTATGAAGTTTCAGGGTCTAATTTTTTAAAAGTATAATTATTTAAAGGGTGCTAGCCCAATGGAAGATCACCTGATTTACAAGCAGGAGGTTGGTGGTTCTATTCCATCGTGTCTTGACATCCATATGGAATGACAACGATCAATTTTTGGTGACAGAGTCTCTTTTGACCATCACCAATTAGCTTTGGTGACATTTTTCGACCCTCACCAAAAATATGAAATGGTGACGGTCAACAAATGCCGTCATATATACGCATCAATAGTGACGACCATCAAATGTCCATAACCATAAATCATTATTGTTTATATGAAATGGCGATGGTCGGTGTTTGTCATTATAGTCATTATTCATGACGGACCTTGAATCTCACCATAACGTCTATACTTCTAGCAATGCAAATTTTGGTGACGGTCAATGAACGTCACAATATATATGCACCAATAATACAGCCATTAAATATCCATCACAATAAATCATTATTGTTCATATGAAATGGTGACGGTCACTATATGTCATTATAATGAATATTCATGATAGAACTTGAATGTCACCATAACACCTATACTTTTGGTGACACCAACTTTGGTGACTAAGGCTATGTTTTGTCACCATTGCTCATATACAATGGTGACGGTCACTATCCTTTATTATAAATCATTATTGGTGATGAAATTTGAATGTCACTACAACACCTATACTTTTGGTGCCGCCACCTATGGTGATGTTTAGTTTTTGGTGACAGAGGCCATGGTCTATCACCATTTCTCATATGAAATGGTGATGGTCACTATCTGCCATTATAAATCATTATTGGTGATGGAATTTGTATGTAACTACAACACCTATACTTTTGGTGATGCCACCTTTGGTAACATTCAATTTTTGGTGGCGAATGCTCTTTTGACCATCACCAATGAGATTATGGTGACATTTTTCGCCCCTCACCAATTTCCTTTTTTCTTGTAGTGTAATGAATATTAACAAGAGTTGACAACATATCTCTCACAAATATGAAATTCCAAACATAGAAGGGTATAATTTTATCACGACATTGACATTATCATATATTTTTGTTTGAATACTAGTCTATAGCTCTTGGATAGATATTGAGCTCCTTTGGCTTCTTTCTATCAACATTGCCTTAGGAGTTATTTTCATACTTTCACATTGTATTAGTACACTAGATGTGTCTTTTAATTTCTTTGAGGTACTTTTCTGATCACTTGTTGGATATTAATAAAATTGTCATATATTAGATTTGGGTAGTCAATGGAATTACCTATAAATTTTGTTTTCCCTTTTATTTCTTAATCATGAGCCCATATGAGATTTTTTTAAATGATGATATTTAACAATATTAGAACATGTCAATGAAGGAGATACTTCGATTTTGGAAGAAAACAATCTAAAACTTTGGAGTTGAGACAGTAGACATGATCTTAGACATGCACTATTATTCCTTTGACGCTATTGATCTCTCTTGATGGTTCTTTTTTCAATTAGATCCTTTTAGTTTTTCTAGTTATTTGATTATGAAGGGTGAATGTGTACTAATGTGCATCATGAAGCTTGAATGCCACTAAGTTGTAACCTTTTGTAGAATGTTGGTAAAATATTATTGTATTGGAAACAACTATAAATGACTTTATTATAGGGTCTATTATTTTTTCAACATTGTTTCTAACAAATAATTTTGTTCTCATAAAAAATAAAAAATAAAAGAATTTTGTGTTGCATCATTTTGCATTCCTACTCCAAAAAGTTGAAACATTTACCTTCTCATTCAAAATAAACTTGATTAATCTTAAATATTGAGAAACTAGACTCCTTTCCCAATAGTTACTTATTTTGTGACATAACTCACATGTCATTCCCCTACCTTCCTCAATTCTACAAAAAACAAGTTTTATACAAGTGTTGAAAAACAATAACTACACACATAAATCTACATAGAATTGGATAACAAGATAATACAATATAATATGATAGAGTGCGTATGAAACAAAATTCCAATCTATCTTCATCTCTCTAGTCCTTATGCTCTCACTCTCTTTCTATGTTGTGTTATACCTTTGTCTGTCTCTTTTCTATATTGTACATTATATCTATTTAACTAATGTGGTATGTCAATCATCAAGTTTATCTCTATATTTAGATTTATTACTTTAGTTCCATGCACTTGTTCAACTTTTTTCCTTGCATTTTTCTTCAATTATTTGATTTATGTGTGTTTTCTTATCAGTTTATATTCTATGTGGTTCTCACTTCTTGCAACATCCATATGCTTCACAATGTTTTCTTAGACCTCTCTTACTTCTACATGAAACATAACACTCTATAACTTTGTGCTCTCTTGTTTAAATTTCCATGTGCACTCCTTTTCTATTTCACCTTTGATGCATGTTATTTCCTATATAAAATCATTTTTAGTTTTCCTTGTCTGACACTCCAACATGCTTCACTCCTTTAGGTTGGACCTGTGTTGGCTCTATAATAGATTCATGTTTCATTGATGGTGTCCAAAAATGGAATGACGTAGTCTTGTGCAATGTCATATTAAATGTTATAAGAAAAAGGAGGTTTCACTTAAGGCACACATGATTGTTTCTATATGGTGGAAGTGTTGAGTGTTAAAGATTTAAGGGGGGTTGTATTTACTAATTCATTAGTCACATTCATTTAAACTATCATAACGAACATCATTCAAACAAATTAAAAGCACATTTAGATAATACAAATACAAATGAACACAAACATAGAAGAAAAATGAACATCCATTGTATTGGAAACATGAATGTTATTATATAACTTTGACAAAGAACTCTAATTGTGAATTCAAGCCCTTTAACGTAATTAAGAGAGAAATTATTAGAAGAGTTATATATATATATATAGATATATATTCTAAAATACATAGTGGGATTTGTTCACTATAACCCATTCATTCAAAAGGGTACACACACATTTGCATCTTTAGAGATTTGAATAGAGGATTAGAAAGACTAGGCATAGAATATATATAGCCTCTACATAGTTAGGGTTATATGGAACCACATACCTAGGGTTGTGTGGTCTCATTGTTTTCGCAGATTCATTATTTGTTGGACTCTGCTTTACCCTAACACTTAGTCAAAATTTAACCCCAAAAACTTGTTGACCACACGTTCCAACTCATATTTGAATTTGGTTCGGTGCACATGTCTCATAAGGAAACTCCAAGTATGGAATTTTTTTAATGGTTGCGTCTTTAAACTTACTGAATTCCTTCCAAACGTTAATCTACCTTTGTCTAGTATATTGGATTGTTTGGGCATGCTCGATTGTTGATGTTTAACTTAATTATTTTGTTGTGGGAATTGCCTGCATTAATGTCTCTAGTGTTTCTTTTGTGTTTTGTTTCAATTTATTAGCTTCCATAAATTAAGATTGGGCCTTTTGTGTGAGTTCTCATACCAGCTTTCTTAGTTTCTTCTTCTCATCCTTAAGAACATCCTAATTTATTGATAGTTCCTAAGTTTCTTCCATCTTGTCATCTAGAGTGTCTAACTCAATGGCCTCAACGTACACCTTTTCATACTATGCTTGTAATTGTTGTATTTGTTGTATCATTTGTCCAAACATCATTACAATGTTCCCATGCTTCTAAAATCTCATCGTTAGACTTTTAAAATTCAACCATTGTTGTTTTAATTTCTCTATTTGCACCTAGACTTTAGAGATGGTGCGATCAATGATCAACACCCTTCCCCTTTGGAAGCCTCTACCTCGGTGGCTTCTTTCTTGGCTATTTCTTTTCTCTCCTGTTCCTTCCTTGTCATATCTCCAACTTGGATGGATTCCAACAACCCCTTTATATTTTTGATGATACTTCATAGGGCCGTTGTCACTTTCATAACTAATAATATATTATTGTACTTTATGTAATATCTTCAACAAATGTGGAAACAACTCTACAAGGCATGTGGAGAGCTCTTCACTTTTCTTCGACATGAACTTAAGCGTTGTGTTGTCACACATCCTCGACATCTTAAATGGTGTAAGTGTAGCAATGATTTAATGTACTTGTTTCCTCAACTCTATTTCATTTTCCTTTTCCTTCTTCTATAATTATTTTTAATCTCCACAAATTCCATAAGTTTATTTTTTGAGTGCCTCTCACTCTTGCTACCATTTCTCTATTGTAATGCTCTCTCCCACCCCCTTGGAGTCTTCTAGGATGAATTGGAGGAGTTACTTTCAATTAAACCGAATTCCATGGTTGCATTATGAATACGAGGTTATAAAAATCCTTAATTTCAAAAGTTCTTATAATCAAACTATGATACCATCATTTAATTAGGTTTTTAGAGAGCTTTCTCGTGATATAAATTTACCCCTATCATGCTCCTAATAAGTTATCCACCCCAAGTGCACCTATTTATTAGTTTATTATTTTTAGTATTAATTCAAATACAATGAAATGTTACTTTGACTACCCACTTAAAATGTAATTATAGAATATACACATATTCTAATGAGTATTAACACTCTAGAAATTCCATAATGAGGTTATGAGAGGACACTTTGGAAGAAATGAAATTTCTAGGAATATATTATAGGTAAGGTTGTGGTTTATCGGACTATTGAAGGATGTTTAAGAGTATGGAAAAGAATGTAACACTTGTTTAAGAGTGGGAAAACATTCAAGGATAGATGAATTACCCTTACCACCAATAGTTTCTTTTCAACCTTTTGAGAATTGGGAAGTTGAATTTATTGAACTAAACAAATCTCCCTCTTGACATTTTGTTGCTAGTTATATATTCATCACAATTAATAACCTCATAATATGTGGAAGATCCACATAAACACACTACATTATGCATAAATTGGCTCAAATTATGTTTGAAAACATTATTATAAGATTTGGCTACCTCCAAAACTTAACAAGTAATCAAGGTAAACATTTCATATATTACATGATCAAATCCTTGAATAAATAATTCATGGGAAAACATGATAAGAATATTTAACATTACCCAAAAGCTAATGGGATTGTGGAAACATTCAGCAAAATTATCAAGCATGGATTGAATAAGGTTTATAAAGTAATTTGAGAAGAATGGGATGCAAAAATACCTACTAGTATATGGAATTACAAAACTACTAAATAGTCACTAATAAAGGATACTCCATTCAATTGAGTTTATGGGAAATAATTTTATTTTTCTACAATTTTGTTGTCCCAAGAATGTTCATTTCATAGGAAACTTTCATGTATGAAGAAAGATACCTTTAAGAGAGGGTCACAAACATAATGGTCATGGAGCAAGACATTCTTTGGCTATGTAGATTACGAAGTGGAGAAGGAAAGAAAGAGAGTGTGGCATGACTCTAAAATTTAAAAGAATCCTTTAACAAAAGAGGTTTGATATCATTATATGATAATAACTACTCAAAGCACCTGAATAATCTTTACATGCATTAGTTGGGTTCTTATTTTGTTGTAGATGTCCACAATCATGGCGTTGTGAAGGTACCTTGATAAGATTGTATCCTCCATGAGGGTTGTGATTGGATCTCACCTAAAATATTTCACCCCTCCATGGAATTAAGTTGTAGCAATCCTACCATATGAGGCTTATTCAATAAAATTTTCCATATTATTATTAGATTTGGGTCAATATATTTCATTTCTATAGTGGAGCTTCTAGATTAGCATTTCATTCATGTTGCATCAATTTATTTTAGTTTTCCCTCTCCATTAAGGATGTATAGAAATTTGGGGTGGGGGGGGGGGGGGGAATTGTAATGTTAACTATAGTTTGTTAAAAATGCTAAAAATGATTTTGGCATGGGTTAAGTTTAAATGTTATGAAACCAACTCACAAAAAGATAGAAAATATAGATCAACGCCTTAGAATTCAGCCTCTTCGAGGGGGTAACCTCCTTTACATTACACAAATAAATGATTCATTGATGATTCAAATGACAAAACCTCCTTTCTATATATAGGAGTCTGAGTCACAATATAATCCCGCCAACCTAACAATAATAATATAAAGGCACAAAAATAACAATGGAGGGATTTCATGGGGCACAATAATAAAAATATGGGGACAATAGGGGCACAAAAGTATTAATAAGGGATTCAACTGCAATAATAATGGGATAATCACTAGTATTATAGGGACCTAACATGCCCCTCTCCTTAAAAAAAGTGTTGTCCTCAGCACTTGAGTAGTTCTGGATGCTTCTGTCTAAAATTCTCATCCTCCCATGTGGAATCTTCGGCGGATAAGTTCTTCCACTTGATGAGATACTCCAAAATTGATAGATTTCATAGCTTTCAAGTTCTTATTTCTATGACTGCTTCTGGTTCCAATATAATTTTTCCTTCCTCATCAGGTTCTGGCAATATTGTTTGAACTGGGAGCTTGTCGCCTATAACCTTATTTAAACATGAGACATGGAAAACTGGATGCACTCGAGAAGCTGCAGGAAGCTCCAATTTGTATGCCACAATGCCAATCTTTTCCAACACCTTGTATGGACCATAATAATTTGGTGATAATTTATTATCCTTCTTATCTTGCTTGAGGGACATTTGTTTATATGGTTGTAGCTATAGGAATACCCAATCACCTACATCAAAACTTCTTTCACTGTGATGTTGATCTGCTTGTTGTTTCATTCTATTCTGTGCCAACACGGGGTTATCCTTTAAGAGTTGGAGGACTTGTTGTTTATGCTCGATGTGATGTTCCACTGCTTGAACCTTAGAATTTTCTTTTAAATATGATGTGATGGATGGTGGCTGATATCCACGAAGTGCCATAAATGGGGTCATTTTTGTCGCTGTATGGAAGGAAGTGTTATACCACCATTCAACCATAGGCAACCATTTGACCCATTGTGTTTGTTTATCAGATACAAAGCAAAAAAGATATCCTTCCAAAAATTTGTTTACTATCTCAATTTTCCCATCAGATTGAGGATGATAAGATGAGCTATGAGCTAAATGAGTACCAAGACAAGATAATAATTTTGTCCAAAAATTTCCAGTGAAAATGGGATCTCTGTCACTTACAATAATCTTTGGGTTTCCATGTAGCTTTTGAATTATTTCCATAAATGCA
>APFE030440654.1:129593-213917 GCA_000404065.3 Pinus taeda | reverse complement strand
ACAAATAGGTTGAATCTCTTTTTTACCATCATCAAAAAAACAATATGGACCTAGTCCACCTCATCTATCTCCAACACTGCCATGTTTAGTGTTGTTGCATATGGTAGCTCTTAACTAGAAGACTTCCCTAATTTCAAAATCACAAAGACCATATATTTAAAAAAATGAGATACATGTGTATATTTATTTTTTCTCTGCAAATACTAATTCTATTAACTGTAAAACAAAATAAAAATACAAGATAAAAATACAAAAGGTCGAGGTCTCAGGAATCATCCTAGGACACTCAAAGGAGGAGAAACTATCCCTAGTGAGGGAAGAACAAGATACAAAAGCATGAGAACACATATTTCCACCAGGAAACATGGAGAGGAGGAGAGAACCATTTGTGGAGAGCATACAACCAGAGCATAAGACCATTACATTGTTCAAAATTCCAGAGACCATTACAAAACTCAAAAAACTAGAGGAAATTGACTTTACTAAGCCACAGAGAGAATTGACTCTTGAGCAAGATCAATTTTTTTTTTTAACCACATGGTGCCTAATCTATGGGAGACTCATGATCAAACCTCATAGCTGCCACTATAACACCAAGAGCATAACCAACCACGTGCAAGTCAAGTATACTAATTTCCTATGATTTTAGCAAGAGCAGACTCACTGGAAAGGGAGGTCATTGTACTCAATGAGATTTGAAATTCAGTCTCCCGGGGCTTCGCCCATGTGACTTACCATCAAACCACACATCACTGTACTTGATCAAGATCATTTTAATCATTCAAAAAGCAAAAAAGGAGAAGGCCCACATGGCCTTACAATGCGTTACAATGCGTAGTCTTCATGCTGAGGTGTCTCCACCACTAGACAGAGGTTATCCTTCCATGCATCCCCATGTCCAACATCTTCATCATTCAGGCCTGTGTCACTGTCCATCTCCTCCTGAATCCTTGAGACAGTAGTATCCGGAGGCGGAGAGGCACTGGGAGCATCGCTCCTTTCAGCCCTGAGTCCAGACTTTCCCCTACTTTGTGGTGTTTATTGCTCTAACTTCTAATTCCTTGGCCAGCTTCTAGAGAGGGCTCACAGATCATCAGGCTCAAGTGAATTGCTGGTGGAGCTTCTTCTTCAAAGAAGAGAATGGTGATGTTGGCAGTAATAATAGGTCTATTCAAATTGCTATGGAAAGTGAAATGGGTTGTTTGGAACCCATGGTAAGGAATTGGATTGTGAACAAGATCCACAAAGCTGGTAGCCTACTATTTTCCACGCCCTTCCCTACTTCTGGAGAGAGACCCCTCTTATTGTGGCTCACCATGCTAAGGGGGTTCCCCATAGAGCGGAGGGAAGAAAAATGATCCAAGAAACCAAAAGCAGAGCCCAAAGACAGGTTACAAAGCACATGAAACCAATTAAGACACAGGTGGTCAGACTGTAATTGCAGGGAGAGCAACCTGGCAGGGGAAATCGAAAGCTTACCCAAGCTTCCAGAGACCAGATTGCAAACTAAACACCACACTTTTCCAAGCCAGAGATGAACCAGAAACGAAATACACAGAGGAAACTCAACTTTGTTTGCAAGGAACTGCAGGCCTTCAAGACACACTTTTAGCTTTAACCAGAGATAAGAGGCAGGGGGCTAACAATGGTAATGAAATCCCTGGATGCCATGGATAAAATATCCGACACCATACCTTGATCGGAACAAGCAGTAAATGCACAGAGATTGCCAAATCTTTTGCTCTGCCATTACTCTTATCAACCAACTTAGCCCCTAGATAATCACCCAGGTCTGCAACTGGCAGTAACTTGCTCCTCCACTTATCCTTTACATCATGATTACACATTGATTGTAGCGGCATGGGGGCAAATACATGTGTATATTAATAACAATGGTTTCATTCATTTTAAAAATCCACAAAAACCATATATAAAAAATGAAATACAAGTATATGAGAAGCAATCCTTGCATTTTTAAACGTTTCACATTATATTGCACCAAATTTAAGATAATCTTACTAAGGATTCGGACAACCACATAGTTTACTAATAATTTCAACTCTGGACGGTAGGTAAATAATTTGACAATTTATTAGATACCAACGTGCACGTTAAAACGAGAACAGAAATACCAGTTTGCAGATGATATTGAAATGCAAAGTCAATGACTTGAAGTAAACCGAATCAGTGTTTATATCCTTGATTCGACATTAGCTAGACGAGATGATGAAAATGTAGCGGATGTAAAATCCAAACGAAGTCTTAAAAAACCCTAATCAATAAACTCTAAAGAATTTCTAAAGAATTTCAAGGCAAAAAAATATGATGGTTGAATACAGATATCGTCCATTTTCAAAACCATTTGCTGGCGAGCTTGATGAGTCAGTAGTGTAAATCCCAAACCTCTGAATTTTCTTCCCACGACTTTTTATAAAATAATCACAAAAAGACACGAGCAACCATGAAAAACACAGGTTAACAGCTTGGAATATGACAACTTTTATAATACCGTTTACTTGGAAATCTTCGTAGATTTCTCTATATACTTGGAACTCTTCTTCTTCTTATATGGAGGCTCGCCTACGTCTTCTTCAAAACTTCTACGTCCCTTTTCAGCCTCCAACTTAGCTCCTCTCAGATAACTTGCGCTTCCGCTTATCCCATCCACTAACGCTCATCTCTTCTGCAGTTAATCAGACGAGTAACTACGACATTAATATTGATAGTAATGAAAATAGCAAGTTAGTTCACTAATATCGCTGACTGTTTATTTTCAGCAAAACCGTTAAACTAATATGTATCTCTCAATCCAGCTACACATATTAACGAAAGAAAGAAAGAAAGAGGAAGAGAAACTGAATGACAAACGATTGAGGATAATCTGAAAGTTACATATCTTCTGTTTCCTTGTCAAAGTAGCAATCTAACAAAGTGCAATTATTTGGAATTCTTAACAAATACTAGCAATAAATTAGCATGCCTGTGTTGTTGAAAACCCTGCCCAGACTGTGTACCAGTCCACAAAAAGCTTGAAATAATGAAAATCAGTATAAAACAATTTAGAAACGCTGCCAGCCATGCCATACAGCATTTCCCGGTATAGAAACACCATCCACACAGTTGACAGCGTTTCAAGGCAATAAAAAAAAAGCAATGTGTTTTATTTTCTGTTTCCAAGTTCCCACGAAGGGCATATGAACCCATAGCTTATAAAACATTTACTTAAATCATACATGAATTAACTGATTTTGACATTCATCTAAAAAATTAAATTTAGAATTTTCTAGAAATCTTAGTAATGAATTTCATCCATTCTTTCATCCCACTTTCTCCACCCAGATGAACTTTCTACAGCAGCAGCAAGAATTGTCTTTGTGTTTTGGAGCAGTAAGAGCAAGCTTTGGCATATTTCCACCAAGAAGATGATTCTGCACAGCCGGAACAAGGGTGTGGGTAGCACATTATTTGGTGGGAAGATTTACTTACTATTTTGGCAACTTTTCATTGTGTCATTTCTAAAGCCTCTAGGGTTCTTCAAGTTTCCAAGCTCAAGGAAATGGGTGGTGGGTGTTCATGTGACTGGAGTTGCAATTTATATGAAAATGACAAGATTTGCAAAGTTCTCACAAAAAGGTCGACGACAACATTTTGCATTAACAGATAAATGAAACATGTTTATACACATGACAATTGTGCATCTTCAAGTTTCCAAGCTCATGGAAATGGGTTGTGGGTGTTCATGTGACTGGAGTTGCAATTTATATGAAAATGACAAGATTTGCAAAGTTCTCACAAAACGGTCAAGGACAACATTTTGCTTTAACAGATAAAGGAAACATGTTTATACACATGACAATTGTGCATGAACTAGACATCTAAATGTGAGGGCCACATTTGAAAAAGAGCATAATGATTCTTAAAAGTTGGAACAAAGAGCAAAATTGGTATTGGTAGCAATATTCAATTGGCTGCTAGCAAAGTATAAAGGATTGTCTATGAAGCAAGGAAGAGGAAGGTTGTACAACTCAACATTATCAAAACTAAACCATTGATTGAACAAGTGGACCCCCTAAACCAAGTCAAGACTAGATTGAAACCAATAAAAAAAACAAACAAACCAAAAAGAATGATCAGCTAAAAAATGCAAAAAATATTCTATATATATATGAATCCAAAAGGTAAGTATTTATATAACATGCAAGTGTGTATATAACCAAAATAGCACTAAGTGCAATACATATATGAATAAAAAATACATCAATAAATGGACTATAAATTGTCTCCACCATCCAAAAGAATCATGCTACAAAAGTACATACATATCATCAAAATCATTGCTATCTCGATCTTCATCATTAATATAACCATCTAAGCATTAAAATAAGATAGGAAAAATTTAATAGGCCATGTCAATATTTGTTTGAGTCATAGACACATTTTCACTAGGTCATGACAAAAGAGTTCAACAATCAATGCCACTAAAATAAAGGTACATATAGGGCTTGGTGCTCTTATAAATCATTGTTCCATACCCTTGTACATGAAAAAATACAATGGAAACATTACAATCCCCCCAATCCTAAAATCACAAAAACCATTAAGTCTAGATTTTGAGTGGAATCTAAAATTATGCTTTCTCTATATGCAATCCAATGAGGTTTGAATCACTCTCAAAAATCCCTAGTCAATTAATGGTAATGCTAAAAAATTAAGGAAAAAGGATAAAAATGAAAGACAAAAGAGATTTTCACTTTTACTTTCCTATCAAGAGTAGGGCCAAAGCCTTGAATATTAGGTTGCCACATTCAATTTTTTTAATTGAATTTGGAACCTCTTTGGTAACATTGTATAGAACTGATGAGTTTGGTGAAAAAAGGTTGGTATGATATAATTCAATATCATGAATTGGACTATTTTGGAGTCAATGAGTTGTTCTGGTCCAATTCCTAACTGCTTCAAAAGAGAAACAAAAATAGAATACAAATATGTTAGGTTATGACTTTGAAATTAACAAAAAAAAAAGAAAAATGAAAAGGTCATGGATTTACTTTGAAGGAAAGAAGAAACCATAAAGTTATAATTTGTGCTATTTTCATTCCACAATGTCATTCTGTGGAAGAAGCAAGGATAGAATGGAAACAAATATAAAAAAATATGCAAGAACATTCAACAATTCCAAGATATCTTAGGTGCATTAGATAAGTTTATATGGAATAATGATCCGTTGTGGTATCATGATCACCTATTTTTTTGTAAAAGTTCCCAACTCAAAAATAAGGTCCTTTTGAAAATGAACAATCCTCCTACGGGAGCACATTTAGGGTTCTTGAAACTTATCACAAGTTCAAAAGGGACTTTCCTAGCAATCCATTAAACCTAATGTTCAAAAGTTTGTAGTTAAATGCTTGATTTTCTAAGAAAATATTGGAGAGACAATCAAGAACCTAAGTCTCACTCAACTATTAGACGTTCATGTCAAAATTAGGAAGAGGTATTAATATATTTAATTAAAGGTCTACACAAGTCCAAAGGAAGGAATTTTTCATGGTATTGGAGGATCAACTTCCAAAATATGCCCATTTTTCTCTCTTTCTCATCATTTTGAACCAAATTGTAGCTACAAAATGCATGGAAGTCCAATTTTCACTCGTAACTTTTGAACTAAATTATTTTCTTGTTTCGGTACTCAATTGGCTCACAACTCCTCTTCTCATCCTCAATATGATGGGAAAACTGAGATTGTGAATAAATGTTTGTAAAGGTATCTTCATTGTTTTGAATCTAATAAGAAGACATAATCAATCAAATAATCCTCCTTAGCAGAATGGTGGTAGAACACATCCTTCTATGCTTCATAAAAAATATTGTTGTTTATGGAACTTTATTTATATTGTCCTTCATCTATCACATCACCTTTGGGAGGGAAAGAAAAGGTCATGCAGTGGAGGACCACATAAAGCACCAACAAGAGACTCTCAAACTATTGAAGGACAACTTAGTTACAACACAAAATAGGATGAGTCAACATAAAATTAACATCAGAATGAATGAGAATTTGAAAATGGGGATTAGATATTTCAAACTCTATAATGGTACAAACATATGTCCCTAAATCAACCAAATAAGAGAAAATAATTAAGCACCTAAGTAATATGGTCCCTATAATGTGTTGCCAAGGATTGGGCGTATGGCTTACAAATTTGAGTTTCCTATATAGGTGTACATCTAGCCTCCCATGTTTCATGCTTATTGAAGGTGAGAGGTGACAAGATCCTAGTTTAAACTTTTTTATCAGAGATTAATAAATAAGTGATAATCATACTATAACCAAAAACAATATATGAAACAAGGATCAAGTAGATCCAAAGTCAATTACTAAGTACCACGTTAAGTGGAATAACCTAACAATAGAAGAGGTGACATGAGAACATCAATTTATCAACTAGAAAAAATTGTAGAAAATCAAGTGTTGAGTTAAACACTTGTATGAAGGGGAGGGGCATGTTAATCCATAGATAAATCCCATGTTAAACCATTGATAAACCACAAGATGTTAAGTTATTACATTTCTACTCTTATAGGTTGAAGAAAAGTGTAACTAGGTTTGGTATTTTCGAATGCAATTTTGATCTTTGTACTTGTCAAGAAAAAGAAATATCATTTTTAAATTGTATGAATGAGTTTCTTGCTCATTCCATAGGTATAGGAAAGTCAAAGCGTCAAAATTATGTAATGTAGATGTGTTGACCTAGTGTCAAGCAACCCTCCAAGACAAGCACCATCCTCCAAATAAGAGAACTACCAAATAAATGATGTGAAAAATAGTGAAGACAACTTCAAAGCATTCACAGATGATATGTCGGCTCAATAAGAGGGTCACCATGACACGTAGGCTTAAATGAGTGGGTAAAACCACTATGAATAAGCATATAAGCTCAGAGACAAAGAAAATAAATATTTTAGATACATTGAAACTTTTGATGGCACAGTGGGATCTCGCATGAAGACAAGATTGCAAGTTTTGACTAAATAAGGTCTCTATAATCTTCGATGGATATTACAACGACACATGCTATTAATATATATATGATTAAAATATAATATCGGCACTCTATCTCGATGGAAAACACTCTCTTTCGGTATCCCTAAATTGTCTCACGTAAACATTGTCTTGGTATACCTACACTCTCTCCATGCAAACATTGTTTCGATAACACAATCACTGTGTGGGGTTTTAATGATTATAACATTCAACGTCATCGCAATTACTCTGAGATATATGTTTGATACTCAAACTGTGAGATATATTTTTGTTGAATGTGCAGTGATCTGATTTCTAGGTGTGGAACAAAGATAACACAACTATTCTTTAACAGATAGGGTCTGAAGTGATTTACTACCTTGTACACTGCATAAGCCTGTTTCTCCATGGTGGGGTAGTTGAGATCTAGTCCTCGCAGACATGCATTCATGAGGGAGATAGGTTGTTCATTATTCAACTCATCCTTTTGAGTCAACACAACAACAAGAAAAGTGTCCAAAGAAAAAGTGTAGAGAAATAAGTCTTTAACAAAGTCATGGTTGTACAACACTCGTGCTTCTATTATAGCTTGTTTCATATGGGAAAATGCGTCATTTTTCCTCTTATCCCATTTATAGACTTTTCCTTCTTAATCATCTCATGTACTAGTTTAACAATCTGAGCATAGTTAGAGATGAACTTATGGAAGAAGCTAATCTTCCATAAGAAAGACTGCATGGATTTCTTGTTCACTGGGTGGGGAATATATATGATGGTCTGGACCATGTTCGAGTCTGCCTTGATCCCACTTTTAGTGATGTGTCTTATGAGGTTACCTCGAACATGCCAAATATACTCTTCTTGGGATTCAAGGATATCTCGTATTTATGACACTACTCAAAAATCTTATTTAGATGGCGTAGGTGGTCTAACCTCTCTTTTGGATAATACTATCAAATCATTGAAATAGACCACTATGATATGTCCAATAAGCCTGCGAAAGGTTATCTCCATCGCACGTTGGAATATGTCACCAGCATTAACTAACCGAAACAACATTCATCGAAATGTGAATGTGCACCAATTTATCGTGAAATTAGTTTTTAACCGTTCACGCTTTGCCATTAGAACCTAGTCGTATCCTAAGAATCCATCAAGCAAAGAAACAATTTCGGTCCCCAACAGTGTTTGGAGTATTTGTTCCATGGAAGGCATGGGGTAGTTTTCCTTATCTGAGGCATGGTTGAGATTCCATAAATCTACACAGAAGTGGATCTCCCCATAATTCTTTCATTCAGAAACCAAGTTTGATACCCACGTTGAATGTCACGCCTTATAGATGATCCGAGCATCCAACAATTTTCTCAACTCCTTTTGTATGAGGGGCTCAAATGTTGGATGAAATTTCCTCAGTTTTTGTTGAAATGGCTTGGACCATTCCTTCATTGGTATTACATGCTGGATGATTTGTGTGTCATACGTCTTGAGTTCATCGTATGTCCACATGAAGACATCAAGGTACTACTTAACGAGCGGATGAAGGCTTGTCACTCTTGTTGAGTGCAACAAGTACCGAGATTGACATATTTTGGATCTTTCTTAGTTCCCAAGTTGATTTGCTCATGTGACAATGTGGAACTATGGGTCTTGTGATTAACAGGCCCCTCGAAGTGATTCTACAGATCATACAACTTCTCCAATGAAACCACACCCTTGGGAATGAGGTTACTTTTACTTGCATTGGTTGCATCCTATAGTGCCTTATCATGCTCATCCTTTTTGATCACTGTGTCCTTGAATACGTCAGCATTCACCGTAAAATACACTATCACCTTTAGAATTACAATCTTGAGGTCGATGGCTTTCTATAAGCCCAAAATGAGTGCTTCATACTCTGTAGTGTTATTCATGCACTTGAATTCCAAGCAGCAAGAGATCAATTTTTTTCTCTGAAGTGGGTCCTTTAAAATGCAACTAGATCTAGAGCCTTCTTGTGTCTTGGATTCATCAAAGTACATGGGAAGCATATCATATGTACAGGGACTGCTAACTACACTAATACTACAACTACTCCTACTAACTTTACAAAGTTCATTATGAGGGGTTGGACATGGAAGGAGATCCAACTGTGTGTCTGGTGGAACTAGGGATAGCTCTGCCACGGGTATAATATATTGAGCATAGAATAGAGGGTAAATGGTTTTTACATTGGTAGGTATAAAATATAGAGTTCAAAGTTAATAAAAAAATATAAAGAAATATAAAAATTTTAATGAAAAAATGGATATCTACAATATCTAATTAAAGTAGGGGTGTTTTAAATTGGGAAGGTGTATTGGGTTCATATTGGTAGGAGGTTAAATAATGTGATTTTTAGAATTATTTCCTAATATGTAGTCAAATTAAGGGTATTTTTTGGTATGCCATGAGTGCACATGATATGTTAGAGGTTCATTGAGTGAAGCCCCTGTGGGCTCTACAAGGTAGCACCCTAACTATGTTTCCAGAAAATAATTGCGAAATAGTAGTGTTGTGAAATCCATTGGCTCGTTATATCCATTCAAGGGAGATTCCATGTGCTTCATGTATCTCTCTGATTCTATCTAGATCTGATTGTTCCTGCCCCTATATGGAAGCCATAAATGTGACCAGTCTCTCACAAAGTATCCTTGAATCTTGCTTGACTAGTCTATGATGAGTAGCACTCCGCATGTTTCTGAAATGTCCATAATTATTATGTTAATACATTGGTGAATTCGTTTGTCAGATGATAGCTAGATGATGACATCCCTGAGTGCACCAATTTCCTATACATGAGTTATGTCTAGCATAATAATTTGTGCATCTGTATTTTCCCATTTTGCATTGATCTTCTTGGCCAAAAATAATGGCATGACATTCACCGATGCACCCGAATGAACCAAGCAATTATGTACATTGAAATTGAAGATTTCAAATGTTAATAGGAATGGTGGGTAGTGTTTGAATCCATCATGAGTGCATTGAGTACAGATGTGAGAGTGTTAGAAGACTTACTATATGCCTTGTTTGAAGAGGTGGCATTACGTGAAGAGTTTTTCCCAAGTGCCCGTAGAAGGATGTCCCACTAGCTCGTGATATTTGTAAGTTAGAACATGGAAATGTTTGCATGAACCTTCTTCATATCGTCTATAATGTTATAATCCATGACGAGTAGACTGACCTAGGTGTCCAAGGATGGAACTTAGTTTTTGGTTTCCTGAGGGATAGTTATGTCCTTACTACTGTTAGAAACACTTCTCGTTGAGACTACTTTCCCAGACTCGCTCAAAATGTTATGCATTGAGTTAGTTGGTGGACTGAATTTTCTTAATAGAGTTTCTTTGAAATTTTGCTTCGGCACCTCAATCACAGTGGTTGACGATTGGATTTTTAAGTTGTATCTATTGGTTTATTTCTATGTCGAACCATCACTCAGAGGCTTCTTATCAGAAGTACTCTTTTAGGCTGTGGGAATGCAATGATACATGTTCATTGCATGCCTAATGCCCGGACCTTCATCAACTACAACAACTTCTTCCTTCTCAACCATCACCGAGTCAACAAACTACACATCCATTCTTCTCATGAGATGGTTCCATTGTGGGCACGTATTATTTGAATGATGTTCATTATGAAACATGAAATATGAATTCGTGCCAATTTTTTCAATATTCAAGAGAACATTGGAAGTCTGCACATATTTTTTCGGCTGATTGTTTTTGCTACTCGGAAACTGAATTCCTTCTGAGCATGAACTTGGGGGGGTTGTTGCTCATGGTAGTCTCTCTTGTCCTTTGTTTGAGTTCACTCATTTTATTGGTCAAGGACTTCACGAGATGAGTTAGGCTTTCAATATAATTTGGTTCTTTCTTCCTAGCCTTGCTCATGGAGGCCTAAGGCCTCTTACCCATGTCCTTGGATTTCTTTGTTGATTAATCATCTGTGATGCCTCCAATATCACACAGGAGCTTCTTAATGACAATAGCCTCTTCGTAGTTTTCTATCAATGATTTTCTCGCAGTTTTCATTACAAACTACGTAATATTTATTCGCAAGGTAGAAGTGTAGTAATATATGGTGATGCATTCTTTCCTTCCACCCTAAGATCTAGAATTCCCATTGAAGTGATCTTAAGGTAGGCCATCAGAAGCTTTACCTATGCCATTCTGATAATATTCTCTACTTCGACTTCACCCTTAGTGAATTTGAAGGGTGATGAGGAACCCATTGAGCATTTTGTCCTTTCCCAGCTATCTTTGGTGATTGCTATTTCACTCTTGCTTGGGATTTGTCTTCATTTCAACTCTGATACCATGTTAATTTAGGTAGGTTCTATTCTTAGAAAAATTTATTTCAATTTTCACAGTTAGCTTAATATCATTTCCAGATTAGCAATCACATCAACATTAAAGTAAATTGCAGATAGAACATAAACATAGATTGTAGAAGACAAGCCAAGGTAAGAGGACACAAGATGTGGTGCTAGCTAGGGACAAACCCTAATGTGGGGAAATCCTTGACCAATTCTTCTTATATGTTCTTCAATAGTACAACAAAGAGAGAGAAAGATAGTACATTTACAACCGAAGTCAAACACTTTGAATTATCTAAATAAGAGCATAGATTATCTCTAAGAATACGATGCATGATGTAGATAAACTCAGTTGAAGACATGCTGCTTCAATTGATTCTCTCAGGTGACTTCATCAACCATCATAGTGTTGCACCTCACTATGCTACAACATGTTGCACCCATCATAACTATGTTGGACCTCATCATCATACTGTTGCGCCGTATGTTGCACCTTCCTGTACTGCAACATCTTTTTGTACCTTATCATCTTACTGCACCTACCAGTGTTGCCTCATCCTGTACCTCACCATACCCACATGCTGCATCTCATTACTACACAATGATTGCTTGCTGTCCCATGTACCATGCTCCACCAAGCATCATAGCCTAGTTTTCCCAATGTGTTTACAGCACAATTCTTGCCAACGTGTACTTGTTGCACCTTGTTGTTGCTTCTTTCCCATTGTGCCAGTGTTGCATAATGTCATTGTTGTCCTATTTGTTAGCATGTCATTGTGTTGTCCCATCATTGTTGTTGTCCCAATATGCTGTTGTCCCATCGAAAATTGTTCTACCATGATGTTGTCCCAATTGTAGCATCATGCTATTGCTGCCATGTGTTTGTTGCAAGTTTTTGTTGTTGTTCCATTGTAACCTACAACAACCCAACAAGCATCCAAACACTAGGATAGCCATACCTTTCTTATCAACAATCTGTTGTCTTCCTTGTCCTTGAATTTTGTACCTTCCTTTGTAATCTCAACCCTCTAGTTAGGGCTGGCTACAACCACTGTTACAACCCTAAAACTTGGTTTTCTAAGCTTCCAGGACTACATATTTTATTCCAAACAAATCATCTCTACTCATTTCCCGTTACACCACTTACAACCCTCGTGTTTAGGCTTTCGGTCCCTCTAAAAGTGCCCAGACAACCAACGTTTTGTTCCTTCCTTATTCACTCTAGTAGATAGCCCTCTTGGCCCTAGAACATGGCCTCCTATAGCAGAATTCCTCGGTCCTTATTGCAACAAGAACTATCCTGTGTCTAGGGCATCGTAGGCCTACGTTTAGGGCATCATAGGCATGTGATCTGATCTCCATTAGGGCAGTGTAGGGCCTTCTCCTTTTGACTGCTCCTAGGGCTTCATCCTCCTAGATTTATCTTCCACTAAAACCCAAACAAGTGGAGAGAAATCAAGAGTGAAGTGTGTAGAAATTACTATCAAGTCACCCCCTTTTATACTAAAACGTTGAGCACATGTGTGAAAAATTTGAGTGTTGGAAAACTTGGAAAAATTATCTTATAACAAAAATAAATTCATAAATCCATGGATACTTATCATAATTGGATGATATTTAGATCAATCCTACACCTCTCGATGAGAGGGATCTAAGAAAAATATCAAGTGCCATAAATAAGATGACTTGCATGGACTTTGGCCCTAGTTTCCAATTTTAACACTCCCTCTCAACTAGGGAGAACTTCATCCGCTAATCCATCTTCAAGATAGTACTATCTCTGTCATCACTGCCCTGCATTGCTCTGCTCTGCTCCACTGAACCATGAAGAAGAAGAATTTATTGAGAATGTCTCTTACCATTCCCTACAGACTCGAAGTCGTGCCATATGAAGACTGTATGTCATATCACTCTGACTAATCCCAGATCAGTTCCAATAGAGTGAGTTATGTCACTCTTATTGACCCAAAGTCAATTCCAATTGATCCCATATCAATATCAAAAGAGGGTGTCTCAAACCATTCATACTAATCCCTGATCAGTTTCATTTATCCTAGATCAATGGAGGTCATCCTAGCATAGGGAGTAAAGTATATACAACAATGTGTCCATCAATATTACTATTATGGTCCCTAACCCCATTTCCCTACTCATTAGCCAGATGATAGGTACTTCCTATGATTCCTAGACTACATGGGTAGGATGCCTCGACAGGAGAACCACTCATCTTATCCCTAAGTCACCATGGGGTATCACAGGGGAAGGTTGAGCCATTTACCATGTACACAACACACCATTAGGGAAGGGTGAGTTTCCCTATGGTTGCTCGTTGCTCCAAGAAGCACCCCAACCCCCAAAGCTCCTAGAGATCAATGCATGCATCATGCAGGACCATGATATTGAAGCAATCCAAAGAGAACCAGCACTGAAAAGTGCTCTAGTGGTCCTCCACACTGTCTACCCAGTCAACATTCAAATAATCATGTAGCTTCACATTTTCAGTAGTGTATCCGAATCCATGAGAAATTGTGCCCCGAATATATCTCAGAAGATTCTTGGCACCAATCCAGTGAGGCTCAACTATATATGAGCTCACCATGCTAACTGCAAAACATATATCCAGACATAATTTCACCAAATACATCAATACAAATGAGTTTATGAAGCTCAGAGGCATTTCCCAAATCTGGTCCAACATCACTACCACAAAACTTTTGAAAGTTAAAATCCATTGAGGTAGTCCTAGGCTTGCAGTTTACCATTCCAAATCCAGAATGAAACTCCCTCTTAATTCTATAAATGATAGGGTATGCACCTATCAAAAAGAGGTCATCCTCATAAGGTGCTAGTATGAGAGGTCTATCATCAACAACCTTCAAGAAATGGTTTGGGTCGGCTTCACTCCTAGTGAATCTCAGCTTCATCAGACAGTTATTAATCCTCTCATACTACACCCAGGATGTTTTGCCTCAAGCCGTAGAGGGATTTCTTCCACCTACATACATGAGATTCCCAATCATAAATCTCAAACCCCTCGAGTTGTTCCAAAATTGTGGACCTGCTACATGAGGGGAACGGTCCCCTTGTAAGATTTTCCTTTGCTACATCTCAGGCATGTACCTTCATGCTCTTCTTGAATTCAAGTATCCTTCTCACCATTACACTCATATCGAGTAGGGCCCCATAATAAGTAGACCTCCAGTGATATAGATGAGATGTGTCAACTAACATGGTCCCAAATGGATTTCATGCAACATGATACAAATTGCTAACCCTGAACTTATGAGAAAAAACATCTTTGAAAATTCTATTTTCAAACACGTAAATTTCCTTTGATGAATGCCACCCTAAAACCTTTGACTTACATTTCTGAAATGGACACTAGGTTCTTCTTGTGATTAGGTACATAAAGAGATTATTGTAAATGAATCGAGTTACCCTCATTCAATTGAGGGGTAAAATTCCCTACACCCTTTCGCAGATAAGTGGCATTGACTCCAAGTACAATCCCACGATTGTTTCCATCTCTACCAAATTAGAGAGAGGACCCTTTTATCCGATGAGGTGCCTTGAAGAACTACAAACAATAAGCCAAATTCCCAAAGAGTTTGAAGGAGAGGGCCAATACAACATATTGTTTCTTTATCTTATTAGAAACAATATTTGATTCTTCAAACCTGGGGTTCCTTTCTTTCTTGAAGGGTTGATCGTTTCCTTGATGGCCTGCAATACCTATTATTCCTCCAATCATTGAAGATGTCCCTCGAATGATTGTTATCACCATCAAGTGACATGTCCCTTCCTCGGACACTCGTTCGCATAATGACCAAACATATTACAGACAAGGCATCTGTCTTTCCTTCCACCCTAAGATCCAGACTTCCCATTGAAGTGATCTTAAGGTAGGCCATCAGAAACTTTCGCTATGCCATTCTAATAATATTCTCTACTTCCACTTCACTCTTAGTGAATTTGAAGGGGGATGAGAAACCCATTGAGCCTTTTGTCCTTTCCCAACTGTCTTTTATCATTGTTATTTCACTCTTGCTCAGGCTTTGTCTTCACCTCAGCTCTGATACCATGTTAATTTTGGTATGTTCTATGCTTAGAGTAATTTATTTCAATTTTCACAGTTAGCTCAATACCATTTCCAGATTAGAAGTCACATCAACATTAAAGTAAATTGTAGATAGAACATAAACATAGATCGCAAAAGACAAGCCAAGGCAATAGGACACAAGATGTGGCGCTATCTAGGGACAAATCCTAATGTGGGGAAACCCTTGATCAATTCTTATTATATGTTTTTCAATAGTACAACAAAGAGAGATAGTACATTTACAACCAAAGTCAGACACTTTGAATTATCTAAATAATAGCATAAATCATCTCTAATAAGACAATACATGATGTAGTTGAACTCAATTGAAGGCATGCTACTTCAACTGATTCTCTCAAGTGACTTCATCACCCATCATAGTGTTGCACCTCATCATCATGCTGCACCTCACTGTGCTACACCATGTTGCACCCATCATCACTATGCTATACCACATCATCATATTATTGCGCCTTATGATGCAACTTCCTGTACTACAACATCTTGTTGTACTGTATCATCTTGCGGCACCCACCAGTGCTACCTCATCCTGTACCTCACCATACCCATCATACTACATCTCATTGTTGCACAATGATTGCTTGCTATCCCATGTACCATGCTCCACCAAGCATCATAGTGTAGCAGTCCCAATTTGTTTGCAGCACCATGCTTGCCAACATGTACTTGCTGTGCCTTGTTGTTGTTGTTGTTGTTGTCCCATTGTGACACTACTGCACAATGTCATTGTTGTCCTATTGGTTAGCATGTCATTGCATTGTCCCATCATTGTTGTTGTCCCAATATGTCATTGTCCCATTGAACATTGTTGTACCATGATGTTGTCCCAATTGTAGCACCATGCTATTCCTACCATGTGTTTGCTGCAAGTTTTTGTTGCTATCCCATTGTAACCTACAACAATCCATCAAGCATCAAAATAATAGAACATTCATTTCTTTCTTATGAATAATCTATTGTCCTCCTTGTCCTTGAATTCTGTACCTTCCTCTGTAATCTCGGCCCTCTCGTTAGGGCTGACTGCAACCACTATTACAACCCTAAGACTTGGTCATCTAAGCTTCTAGGACTGCGTATTTTCTTCCAAAACAAATCCTGCCTACTCATTGCCCATTACACCAGTTATAGCTCTCGTGTTTAGGCTTTTGGTCCCTCCAAAAGTGCCTAGACAACCAGCATTTTGTTCCTTCTTTACTCACTCTAGTAGCTAGCCCTCTTAGCCATAGAACATGGCCTCCTATAGCAGAATTCCTCGGTCCTTATTCCAGCAAGAACTAGCCCGCGTCTAGGTCATCTTAGGCCTGCATCTAGGGCATCATAGGCCTATAGCTAGGGCATCATAGCCTATAGCTAGGGCAAAATATATCTTGTTGAGGTTTCCTCCATAATTGTGTTAAAGGTAAGGCATCTTCTAGGTTAGTGTATCTACCATAGTTGTGATTTGACTTCCATTAGGGCAGCGTAGAGATCCCTTCCATGGCTGTGATCTGATCTCCATCAGGGTAGTGTAGTGCCTTCCCCTGTTGACTTCTCCTAGGGCTTCATCCTCCTAGATTTCTCTTCCACTAAAACCCAGAACAAGTGGAGAGAAATCAAGAGTGACGTGTGTAGAAATGATTATCAAGTTATGTCCTTTTATAATAAAATGTTCAGCACATGTGTGGGTTATTTGTTTGCTAGCCAACCTAGAAGAATTGTCTTATAGCACAAATAAATTCATAACTCCATGAATACTTATCAAAATCGTATGACCTTTAGATCAATTGTACACCTCTCGATGAGAGGGATCGAAGAAAAATATCAGTTGCCATAAATAAGATGACCCACATGGATTTTGGCCCTAGTTGCCAATTTTAACAAAAACCTTATGTATGAGTGTGATGGATGTTTACATGGCTAGGAAATTGATCAGGTGCTCATAATTATGCTCAAAAATCAAAGTGTCATAATATTATGAATCTCATCTTCAGATTGAATATCATGTCATTGTGAATCCAACGGTGTGAATGAAACTCAAATCCAAGTTCGTATACAAAAGTTAGAGCAAGTCAAAGTTTAGGTTTAACTTGCCTATATGAAAGGATTAGGATGATGTTGCAAGTCTTCAGTGAATGAGGAGGTGCCAAGTGGTAGCCAGCCATTGGCCCTCGCAAATTGCATATCACAGTGGTAAGTGTTTCAGGGTTTCAAATAGGCCCCTAGTAGGTTGGGTTGTGATGCGATTAAATCAAAATCACAATCAGTGAAAGGGATCAGAGAACATGTATTGGCCTCGACCCTCACAAGGTTAGCAATGCAATCACATATCGCAATCACAACAATAGTAGGAATTAGCCCTAGTGCAAGTGAAGTCTTGAATGCAAAAGACCGCAAATGCAATAACATTGTATGTCATAGTTTAAAACTTGTTGATTCTGCGATATTGAAATCGCAACATTTCGTCAGGTAAACAAGACATTCCACTCGCCAAAACCCGCCATTTGTGATCTGCGATAAGGTGTGTGCTGAAATTATTCCCCTGTTAGTGGATTTTGGGGCTAATTTGTAGTTTTGTGCCGGTTTTGGAGCATTTTGTGGAACAAATATTAGGAGAACTAGGATAAGTCATAACTTCTTCAGTTCTTATCCAAATTGGATGCAAAAATAGTCAACCTTAACATTTTTTAGTATTCTAAACTCATTGAGACATGTTTTAGAGGAATCTAAGTATTATAAACACACTTCTGATGTAATTTGAGCATAATGGAGAGGCCCAAGCCATTGGAAGTTGGACCAATGAGACATAGCCCAAGAGGGCTAAACTCCTTTATCATTTGTTTGTTGTTTGTTGTATATTGATGTTCATTGTTGTTATATTTCTCTTGTTCATCATATGTTTTTATGTTAAATTGTTTATAACATTTACATAAGAAACTCTCATGGGAATATGTTAATTGCAAATTTTTTTGAATCGTTAAGAACCTGAAAAAGAAAATGATAAGCATCTCGTGTTTAATTCTAAATGGGGAAATATAACAACATTACTAATTTGCTCCAATTCAGATCAAGTTAGTATCAGAGTACTGCTTTTGCTTACTAGATTTTCTTTATGAAATAAAGATTTAACTATTGGAAAGTTTATGTCATGCTCCAAAGGTTAAAGCACAAAAGAGGTGAAGGAAAGTTGGTTGAAAGCCCTAAAATTTGGTCAAAGCGACGAAGAGAAAGGTTTCCAAAATCTTCTACACCAGTTTAGTCTCAAGTTGTAGAAGTTGCAGTTGAGATTCCAACACCAATACCACCTCAAGTTGTAGTTGAGACTTCAAAGACCATGTCTCATGAAGGAGAACCTATCATGATAGAAGATCAAAAGACCTTCAGAAGGTATTTCTTTAATATGATAGATATGGTTAAGGTCCTCTATGAAGAGAGGAACAACAGACTACAAGGAGAAAGTTCCAAGCCTCTCAATGGAGAAGGCTCTTCAAGAAGAGGTAATGGAAAAGAAGATAAAGGAAAAGTAGGTAATGGGAATCGAGACAATCCTCCACCATCTCCACCATCTTCTTCATCTTCTTCTTCGAAAGCATCTTCATAGTCTTCCACAAATACCAAGTTACTCATACTCATCATCATTCCTCAAAAGGGGTTGGTAAATCACCTTTTCTGAAGCTTGATGTTAAATTCAAGTTGCCTATGTACAATGGTGAAGTGAATGAAGAGAAGCTGGATAACTGGATTCGTCAATTGGAGGTCCATTATAGAATTCAGAACCTTCAAGAAGATGATATCAAAATTCAGCTGGCTTCATTGAGAATGGAGGGTGCAACACTTGTATGGTGGGAAGCAAGGACTTAAGACTAGATCAAAAAACATGGTAAGATCTCTATTTCTTTGTCTAATTTCATTGCTACTATAAAAAGACAATTCTACTCTTTAGCTCATATGCAAAAATCCATTATGAATTAGCAAAATTTCAGATAGTTGAAAGGTCAAGATGTGCAATATTATACTCAAGAGTTTAGGAAATGAGCTCTTATACTAGATGTAGATTTACAGTAACAAGACACCTTGCTGAAATACATTGGAGGGTTGCATATCTATCTTCGACATACTATTCTTATGTTCGGTCCCATGAATCTTAATGAGGTTTGTGTTCAAGCTACACACCTTGAAGCAAGAGGCAAAAATATGCAAGAAGAAGGTAAGAAGAAGCCATTTCAGGATGCTAAAAAAGGGAAGAAGTTTAAAGGAAAGTAGAAGAAAAATGCTTGTATTAAGAAAGAAGGGGAGAGATCCATGTGCAAGAATTGTTCCAAGGAAGGACATGATGAAGCACATTGCTAGAAGCTTAATCCAGAATTACGACTGAAGAAATTCAATAATAAAGGGAAAGAGAATACCAATGTTGTTGCACAACAAGGCTTGGGATTAGACTCAGGGGATGAAACAAAAATCACAGCCACAATCACGAAAGGAAAATTCGTAGCAAAAGAAAGAAAAGAGGTCAGAAAAGAGGCAATGATACTAAGTACGAATGCAACAAATAATACCTACAATGTTTCAAATTAGGAAAACTGAATAGAACTATTCCATATCCGAGTCATTCCCAAACATATGAAAATCAATATGCTGCTTGATAGTGCATCATAGGCCAACTTAGTTTCTACGATTTCATTAAGAAAATGAATCTGGAAACCATGCCCCATCACAAGTCCTATCCTTTCGGATGGATAACCAAGGATGCTAATTTACAAGTCACATAGAAATGTATTTGCAGGTTTGCAATCATCGATAATTTCATTGATGCAATTAAATTAGACGTTGTTCCATTGGATATCTCAGGAATTATGTTGGGAAGTTCCTATTTGTATGACAGGAAGGTTGTTTTCCACAAATTTGAGAACAAATACCATTTGTT
Organism: Pinus taeda; assembly: GCA_000404065.3. Classification (NCBI taxonomy): domain Eukaryota; kingdom Viridiplantae; phylum Streptophyta; class Pinopsida; order Pinales; family Pinaceae; genus Pinus; species Pinus taeda. Next base: position 193,543 of record APFE030440654.1, on the reverse strand, counting down.
CCAAAACAGAGTGGAGTACATTGTGAGAGCGCATCATAGGAAACTTAATATGTCTTTTGTAAGCACATGTGAAATGAAATGACTGATTAATTCCAGCAAGAGTCTTGTGCTCCCATGATCAATAAGAAAAATGACACAGGGTAGGAATCCTTTACAGGCTGTGATGTGAAGCTGAAAGATGAATTGGTTCATGTGGTCAATCCATATGGGGACATGTTTCAAGAACCAAAGGGATTTCCACCAAAAAGAGGAATTCAATATGAAATTTAGCTACAACAGAACTGTCCACTCCAAAACATTAGTATGTATCGAATGTCAATTTTGGAAAGTATTAAAAAGCAAGTCTAGGAATTGTTAAATAAGGGAGTAATTCATCCTTCTACTTTGCCATGTGGTTCACCAATTGTATTGGTACCCAAGAAAGATTGAACCTAGCGCATGTGTGTAGATTATCGAGTTTTAAATAAGATCACAATAAAGAATTGATACCCACTGTTTAGAATAGATGATTTGCCAGATCAGTTGAAAATGCAACGTATTTTACTTAATTAGACTTGAGATGTGGATATCATCAAGTAAGAATAGCTGAGGAGGACATTTGGAAGGCTTCTTTTAAAACCAAATAGGGATTGTTTGAGTGGTTGGTTATGCCTTTCGGTCTTTACAATGCTCCAGCTACAATCATGAGAGTTATGAATGATGTTTAAGGATCTTTTCTTGACGAATTTGTAATTTTCTATTTATATGATATTTTGATATTCAGAAAATCACGAGAAGAGCATGTCAAGCATATTAGGAAAGTTTTGGATACCTTGACAAAAGAACAATTATTTCTGAAGATGTCTGAATGGGAATTCGAGGAAACTTCCTTAGTGCATTTGGGCCACATAGTTAGAGGAGGTGAGCTGAAGATTTACCCCTCTAAAGTTTTTGTCATTGTGAATTGGAAAATACCCAAATGAGTCATAGAAGTAAGAAGTTTTTTAGGAGCAGCATAGTACGAAAGGAAATTCATTGCCAATTTCTCCTTTATAGAAGCTCCACTACATGCATTCACCAGTGTGAAGGTTGTCTTCCAGTGTGGAGGCAAACAACAAAAATAATTTGATTCTTTCAAACAAAATGTCAGTTGAACCCCAATTTTGGCATTGTCGGATTTGAAACAACCATTTGAAATACAAACAGATGCAAGTGACTACACCATGGGTGCAGTTCGTTTATATCATGGTAAGCCCATTTCATTTCATTCTGATAATTTTAATGGTGTTTTTATAAAGTATCGTACGTATGATAAAGATATCTATGCATTGGTACAAAGTGGGAATAAATGGAAGCATTGTTTGATGGGAAAAGAAACCATTATTCACACGGATCATTAACCTTTACAATATCTACAATGTCAAACCAAAGTGCAGCAGTCAAGGCACCTTCGTTGGATGAGATTTTTACAACAATTCCACTTGGTAATCAGGTACATGAAAGGCATTTATAACAGATTTACTGAATGCCTTCTAGACCAGTTGCAAATGTTTCCATTTTACTCAAGAATAATTTTGTTTTGCTTGAAAGTTATGTTGAGCAATACACACAGGATGCCCACTTTCAAGATGTATAGATTAATTTTATTCAAGGCCACCAAGTTGAGGAATTAGACTACCATGTACATGATAGCTTTTTTTATGATTTGGGAAAACTTTGTGTTCCATGGGGAGAGAGTAAATATCAGAAGGGAAGCACACACTACTCTTAATGTTAGACATTTCAATGTAAGAAAAACAGTGGCAAATCTTTAGAGGTATTTTTATTGGCCTTGTATGCTTGAAAGTGTGTCACATTTTATAAGAGGTTTTTCATTGTGTGCATTCATTAAGCCTAGTAATAGGAAACTAGGATTGTCTACCCCACTTCCAGTGCCTTCAAGACCATGGGAAAGTGTTTCTATGGCTTTTGTGGGAGGTCTTCCTTTGTCAAGGAAAGGTCATGATTATTTGTATGTAGTTGTGGATAGGTTCAACAATATGTGCATGTTAATTCCTTGTAAAAATAAAATTACATTTGAACAAAAAACTCAAATTTTCTCTCCAAATATATGGGTTCATTTTGGATTGCCGACTTCTATTATAAGTGATCATGATTCTCAATTTGTTGGGAATTTTTGGTCATGTTTATGGAACTTGATGAACACCAAATTGAAGAAAATTATAGCTTTTAAACTACAAATAGATGATCAAACTAAAGTGGTTAACGAGATATTCATTCATTTTCTAAGAGGATATTCCAGAAAACATCCTAAGTTGTGGAATGAACAATTGCATTATATTCAACATGCTTACAACTGAGAAAAACACTCTTCTACTCTAACTTCGCCTTTTGAGGCATGTCTTGGGTATTTTCTTTTGGATTTCATCTTTGAGAAATATGTAGCTATAGATGTTCATAGTGACATAGACATGGCAAAGAAATTCATTGAGAAAATTCAGTTGGTTCACCAAACAGTTCAAGAACAACTAGAAAAGAGTCAAGGAAAGTATAAAGCAAGGCAATATATGCAACTTGTGGATCATTGATTTCAAGTAGGTGATGAAGTTTGGCTATATAGTACTAAGGAAAGGGTTCAATGTGAAGGTACAAATTTTAAACCAATTTGCTATGGTGCATTTTAAATTTTGGAAAAGATTGGTAATAATGCTTTCAAGATTTATTTTCCTTCATAGTCTTCTTGTTCATCAAACAATAACTAATGCATGAACATAAATATACAAGAAACACGCAATATAGGCTATCATCCAGGGCCAAAACCCACACAAATTCTTCTTGTAGAGATTCCAATTGATGAATACCAAGACCAAGACCCTTGGCCTATTAGCCACTCCAAGACCAGGACACTAGCTCTCTTGACAATCTTCTTTCTTCGTCACTCCTCTTCCTTCTTGTCACTACTTCATCGAGAGCCTCCTAACTAAATTAACTATGATGGAAGTGAAGTAGAGAGGCAACAAAGCTTTCTCACTATGGCAGCATTAAAATTTAAAGAAACTGAGTTATGAGCCCTTCAAACTCTTCTTTACTTGTGGCAACTTCAAACTGAAGTGACACTGAATTTTTCACTGTCTTTATCATTCGAATATCAGAGATAGCATTGATATTATTTCTAAAAATTTGTCTCCTTATCTGAGCTCCTCTCCTCTTACAAGATACATGACTTTGTTTTTTCTTTTGACACCTGAATTTGAGAGATATCCAAACCTTCCTTTTCTGCCTCTCTCCTCCGAAATCATAGAGAGACCACCAAACTTTTTACTGTAGATATCATCTGAAATTCACAGAGATAGATCTAAATTTTCACTATGGAAATGCAAAGAGTCTTCCCACATATTTATAGTGGTTTGTCCATAAATAGGTCAACTTGACATTTTGATTAGAGCCCAACTTCAAGAGCGAGACTAGTGCTTTTCGTTGGACAGCTTCTAGATTTTCATATACTCATATACATTATTATATCCCAAAGAAGCATTCATCATACATGACATTCACTCTTTGAATTTAATGACAAATCCTAAGGCTCTCAATGGGAGCCATCTACATAAAATCAATTGGTCATGAAACCCATGAACCAAGCTTTATAAAAATAATTTTATTCTCTTCATTTCATCATTTACAAATATCATAATTACATGTCATTATGAAGGCCAAGCCTAGTTACATTTTACAACACTCTGTCTTAACTAGGGAGGTATTCATAATGGTACTTGGACATTTTCAATTTGAAAAATTTCTCATAAGAAAATTTGGATTAGTAACCCATTTGTCTAGCATCATATCAAACAACATTGTCGCATAACAAGGCCTTGAATAACAACTCTATCCACATGATCAGAGCATAATGTTGGTGAGACCAATGATTCATAAACACAATAATCATTGTCTCTCAATGTACATACTCCACCCAGGTGTTCATAGAGTATGATTGTCTTTTGACTATTCTTATCTTGGGTAGCTAGTCTTCAAAGAGAATCAGATGTCAAATGATTACCCAATCCTCCATTAGGCCTTTTGAGACGAAGACCAAAATGATGCGTATATCTCTCCCTCTCAACTAGAGAGGACATACCAATTCCAACAATCGAATGTACTCATTCCTACTGAAGGACTATACCTATTCTCCCTCTTGTCTTAAGAACTTCAAAGTTTCTCCCAAGTAAGAAACTTGTTTTCAAGCTCCCTCTTAATTAGGGACCTACAATATCTCCTCAATCAGCTACTTTAATAGCTCCTTCCTTTGATGTCATGAATTTCTTTGTTAAGGGGTCTTCATATCTTATGGCTTCTTCATAGGGCACAGACCATCCATCACTTTCATCCATGGGTCAATCATGTCATTATTCCTTTCATTAAAAAGTGACCCTTTAGTCTTCATTTTCTTTTGCTTCATTTCATGCTTCTTTCTTCATGCCATATTTTTCAGAAGGATCTTACATCCTTGTATATGGTCCTATTGGAAGTCATACACAGTTTTCCCTTTGGCAGTTTTGTATAATCCCATCTAGATATTTGTTCAAAAATAAGAAATGAACTCTTAAATCAAAATTACCTTTGTCATGGGATTTCATCATGACATCTTCCAGTGTGCATCAAAATCCTGCATACATGTTGACATATCTCCTAAAGATATCCATTGTTAAGGGTTTCCATCTTTTTCAAGTTTCCATTAGAGTCTTCATAACTTTTTGGGATACTTGCTACTCAAATATTACTTGGTCTTCTAGATGTTTATTTCCTTTACCATGGTTGTATATCTCACGATATATTCCTTCAGCTTCCAATCAGAGTACCTCAATTGTATTCATCCACCTCATATGGTATATGAGGATATATTATGTTGATTTCATCTAGCATGACCTATGCCTTCCTGCATCCTTTCAGAGGAGGTTATCATTCTCCTTTGATCATGCTTCCCAAGATAGAAGTAGTGATCCATTTTACCTGGAAACATATGGCATGACATTATAGTAAGAATACCTACCTCATTTACCTTTAGGTCATATTTTCTTCTTTCAACAACTTCCTCGATTGAAAATATCTTCAACCAATTGATCTACTTCATCCCTTATGTCATCATACCCTCATCCCATGAATTCCACAAGTTGGAGTTCCTAATGAAACACTTGCTTCCACTCTAGATTGGTGAGTCCTCCAATGAGGATTCCATCAAATAATCTTGATAATATCGCATATCCTTATTCAGAAGATGTTTCCCTTTTGACTGATGTATGATGAGACTTGTCATGGATGACTTCTTTTTTTGATATTTCAATGCAGTCACTAAGATCTATATCCTTCAAAATTTACAATCAGACATCCTTCATGCTTCTTATGTTGATGTCGTGAGCTCTTATTCCAATGATTTTCCTCCTCCTTGGACTTCCTTCTTTCAACTTCGTCGACTTCTTTAGTGAAATGGACTTCTTCCCTATATTTATTTTTATTTCCCTTCCTAAGCTATGTAAACTTTTTCTGTAATGTACATAAAATGAATCTTAGTTATGTTATTCTTTCCTTTCGATAAAATGTTTGAATCCTTTCATTTGATCCTTAAACACTTTTTCCCTCAACTTGTCTTATTATATCTTACATAGAAACCATATGTTTTTTAATGGGATAGCCTTCTTATCCTCATAGACATTGCTACCTTATTCATCAGTTAATGCATTGATGATTATGTCTTTATCATCTTTCCCAGATCTTGCAGTTGAGATCTTATGAGAATATCCATTCATTATTTGATACCTTTAATTTTTTGTAGGTTAGGTCTAAGTGATATGACCTACTTTATCACATCTTCGAAGAATAGTCTTATAGGCTTATCATATGCATCTCTTAGATGTATTCAATATTTCTATATAAGGGGACCTTTCATAAGGATCCCTTTACATGTATTCAAAGGAGACATTTTTAATTGATGTGTTTAATGACTTCACTTTCTTTGATGACTATGTCTATCCTCCTTTTCCATCCAAGGAATTTTGATGAGCCAACCAACTTATAGATCTCCTTGAAAAAGAAAGTCATTTTACAAAATTTGATTATAGAATGAAAGATACTTGACAAGTGAAGATGAAATCTTCAACTTGATCACTCTGATGAAGGTTGAAGAATATGTATTAGTGCTTGTTTTGGACGATCCTCTTGCAAATGAAAATTTCTTCTACAATGAAAGTAGATTTCTTCTTTTATGAAAACACCTTTAGATCTAGCTCCCTTGATGCCTGAATTTGAGAGATATCTAAACCTTCCTTTTCTACCTCTCTCCTCAGAAATCACAGAGAGGCCACCAAACTTTTGACTATAGATATCATTTGAAAATATCAGATACATATCCAAATTTTCATTGTGGAGATGCAAAGAGTGTACCGACATATTTATAGTGGTTTTTCCATAAATACATCGACTTAAAATTTTGGTTAGAGGCCTACTTAGTGGTTGTTCTTGGAGGGCTTCTAGACATTTTCGTAGACTCATATATAATGTTATATCCCTAAGAAGGGTTCTTCATACATGGCATTGTCTCTTTGACTTTAATGATAAGTCCTAAGGCTCTCAATGGGAGCCATCTACATAAAATCTCTTGATCATGAAACCCATGGAGCAAGTTGTATAAAAATGTTTTTATTCTCTTAATTTCATCATTTACAAAGATCATAATTACATGTCATTATGAAGACAAACCTAGTTACATTTGACAACTGTAATGATGTATCTCACTATGGATGTACTTTGCACCTATGTTGAACAATTAATGAATACGTAATAGAGGAAGAATTTGGATGGTTTTTCCCCCTTCTGGGGTTTTTCCCTAGTCTCTAACATAACCCTTGGTGTCTCTATTGTGTGCGATTTTCTTCTATTTTTCCTTTATGTTTCACTGCAATATTGATGTTATTGTTATTTCTACATAATTTCTCTATGTGGGGAATACATTGTGTAACTGTTTAAAGGTTTGTATTTGAATTTATTTAAAGCTACATACAATATAACCCAAAGTAAAATTAGCATGGCACCAAAGTTGGGTTGAAGAAAATTCTTTAAGATCACTCCCATGACGACACATATGATTGATCAAGTTGATTGAAATGAATATGGCAAAGGACCTCAAAAATGGAATCTAGGGTTTGAAGGAAACCCTGGGGAGGCCTTTTATTCTTGCAAATAAAAGCTAGGAGAAACCCTAAGAGTGACAGTGATATAAGAAAGGCCTAGTATGATTCAGTTATTCAAGAATCCAATTCACAAAACCCCTAGTGTGAAACATATTGACATGATTTGTGAGAATCCCTTTATAGACTCAAAAAAGCCCTAGAAGGGTATGATATACATTCAATGGTTATTGTATATTAATGGTTGGACTTAGATGCCAATGAAATAAAATGAGTTATACAGGTGGCATGCATGACATATATTATGAAGACAACATTTTCATATAAAATGAGATGAATGGTGGAGGCATGATGAAGAGGGAGTTGATTGGTACCTACCTTCCTCATTAAACATAAGTAATTTTCAAGAGTTACCTACCTTCTTGCATAAGTATTTAAATATTTTTTCATTAATTACTTGTATAAGGATGTGATCATGAAAATATGATCCTAAGGATCATCAAGGTGGAGAAATAGTGTAGGAAGAGTAAACTCCAAAAATGGAGTTGCATGATAATGGAGAAGCCACTCACCTATATATAAAAAGGATTACAGTCCTACCTCATCATTAGGTACATTTTCATAATGTTTATCAGTTCGATAGTAATTTTGTTTCTCCTGTCCTAGTAGCATCAAGTAGACTGCATGGATGTAGGGACCCAATCCTTAATATTAAGATTGAGAAGGGAGTAGAGCCATCCCATGACTAGAATGGCACTTGAAAGATTCACAATAGCTCAAACCTTGAAAGAAGGATTGCAAGATGATTTCCATGATTAAAGAAGCTTCCTATTCAGATGGAATACATTGTTCTTTAAAAATAAAATAAGATATTATAAAGAACAATATGAGATCAACATGTCCTTCATACATGGGACTCTTCATATGCTTGTAGTGATGAGATCCTAGCTCCTATGCATATAAATTTGGTATCCTCTATAATCTGTTTATGTAAGGAGTACAACTACCTCAAGATTTATGATTCTATCAAATAAAATCTCATGATTAACTAAATAAAGTACCATATGGACTTGAGAAAGCTCTCTGGTCATGACATACTTGGATTATTGGACATCTAACACAATTCTTGACCTCTCTTCAATATTGAAGGTATGCCTTTGATATTTGGTTTTATATGCTAACAATTTATTTATGACAAGATTAGATCATCTTATTATTTAGTGCTACAGGGAGCTAACCTCTGATCCAAAATGATCAACATCTTGACATTAGTATTATAACAGTGAGATGATGAGGGCTTCCTCATTAAAAGAAGTATGTTGTCATAGATTTGACATGATGATTTACACTAAAGAAGTTGACATAGACTCCTCTTTAGATTTATATTGATGGATCCTATGATGAGTAGGAAATTTGATCGATCCCTACTTTTTTCATGTTCCTTGAGATAGATAGAGTCTGAATATGTATTATGAACTTATTATTTATGGAATGAGACACATTACCAAAAACTTTATGGGTACACCACTGCTTATGAAATGGAAATGTTGTTGATAGGAATAACACATTTGGGTTCTCTTGTAGCTCAAGGTTTGCCATGATATCTTGGATGAGCAGAAAATATAATTTGTTTTATTTGAGTACAATTGAGGTAGAGAAAACTAGTGCTAGCATGGCTAGTTGCAAGGCAGTGAGATTGAGAAATATCCTTGGAAGAATTTATTGAGAATGTGTTGGGCATGATTATGATATATTGTAAGATTTGAATTTTAGAGAATATCATGTCTTATGATCTATCCAACCATTATGAGTTTTGTTATCATTACATCCAAGATATGGCACACAAGGAGAAATGAGCCTCAAAAATTGATTTTTTTTGGAATTGAAGTTGTGAGGCTTCAATAGATGAGAATGTTGAAAACTTTTTCACCAAGGCTTTGCTGAAAGGAAATTTCTTGGTCTTCAGAGAGCATATTAGACTTATGGATATGACCCTCCTAGGTAAGGGTTGTAATTGATCGAGGACACTTAGTTATTCCCTTCCACCTTTGTCTCAGATTCTAAGGAGATGAATTGAGTTGGAGAGCCCTTGTGGTTGAGGGAACTTTGGACAATAAGATAGTTATGATCCTTACCACATGGTAATTAGCATCCTACATATTATCATTGGTTGTAATTGATATAGTATACTTGAGTTGGAATCGTATCCATAAGTTGGGCTTCTTGGGATTGTTTCCCCACATCTAGCTGATGGGTTGAGGTGACTTGGTATAAATGTGATCCTTACCATTTATGGTAAGCAGTATCCTACCGAAGTGAGAGGATGAAGGTGTTCTACCACTAAATATTAAGGGTCAAGTTGGGAAGGTTAAAAAAACAATAGGATAATTGGGATCCTCACCTTCCATGGTAAGTTGTATCCTCCCTATCATTGATTATATCTAGGGTGGTAGTCAAAGCTCCCCTATAACGATTCTTCTTCTTTAGATTAAAAGAGCATTGTTCATCTAATGACCAAAGTTGAGATGAGATGTGGTGAGATGGATATCTTGTCAATGTATACGAAATGAATATCATGACATTTGACTTTAATTATAGTAGGTTTGGAGGATAAATATACCTTACCATTGATTGTGGTTTATTATTCTTCTATAGGACAAGTCCAAATGTTATGATTATACAACTGCCTACCTTCTTGTATGGAGACATGTCATATGAGATGTGACTTTTGATGTAGATGGAAATTCCTCCCTAATTGAGAGGAAAATGTGGGAAACTTTGGGTTGAATAACCATAGAAAGCGTAAGCGCTAGGAAAAGCCAATCTCACCTATAATTTGTTAAAGGAAATATTATTAAACTTATTTATGGAAATCCCTTATTATGGCTCATTAAAAATATATTTTAATATTACTTATGGGTAAATTTAAATTTGAAATTTCACTCCTAAGTTATTTAGTTCAACTCTCCTAAAGGAAGATCCCTTTCTCCTAATGTCTATATATTCTTCATATTTAATCTCATTAGAAACACATTTGGTGAATTACATCTATTGATCGCTAAGAATTGTAACTTGTTTTGATTGGTTCTATTACATTTCATATGGCCCGATTTATGAAAACAAGTAGAGAAATGTCACATCTGTGTTCTTACGTTTGGCTCACATAAGTTTTTATGGTTCACTCTAAAGATTTCATACTAACATAAAATCTTTAAATGAGGCACAACTACATGGACCATTAGTATTTCTACATTGTTCACAATAATCTCATATACTTTGGCCCAAAACAGACTTTTTACATGGATCACATATTTCATGGCATCATTTGCCTATTGACATCATTTGACATTGCATTGTATGACATTGGATTACTCTATGGTATGTAATCCAACTCTATGTGTCATGGATATGCTATATTATGTATGTTCTTTCTCTGGCATGGATATGTTATCTTTTTGTGTTATGGATATGTTGTCTTTTTGTGGCATTGTAACACTACCTCTCTGTGGTATGTGCGCTATTTATTGGATATGATATCTCTCTATGACATCTATAGCATCACCCTATTCTCTATGGCATATGTGGAATCTCTTTGATCTCTCTATGCAATTACTTCATTCTCTATGGCATCACTTAGTTGTATGGAATCTCTCTATTTTCTATGCCATCACTTTGTTCTTTATGGCATCACTCAATTCTATGTCATCACTTATTGCAATGGCTACAGTCTCTCCACAGCGTCATCAAAACATAAGTATATCTCCATGGTTTTTTATTTAATCTCTTATGACTTTGCATATTCTGGATTTTTGCATTGACATATGTTGGCATCATATTATTTCAATAAAAAAATATTTGTAGTTCAAATCAATCAAGAATATATGGTGACACACACTTATTTATTATGGCATAACATATTCATATTCTCTTTTGTATTTTCTTCTAGGTGTTCAACTATACCTCAAAAGCTTGCATACCTATTCTGGTGGATACCACTATGACTAACATAAGGCATAGCTTGTGATGGTTATGATCTCCGAGACAGGAATGGTTTACAGTCTCCTATGGAAAAGAACTAACCAATGACTTATGTATAGTACCCGTTACAATATATTATGATGGCAATGACTATGATATTATGATGACAATAAAGTGAGCATGCCCCTATGTCAATACTAACTTTGCTAACAATTTTCTAGCTTATATGATGAATGATGCATAATTATGATCTTGATATAATAGTATCTATGACCTAATAATATGGTTGTGATAGTGGCTTTGATGGAAATTACGATAATTCACACAACAATGATATGATATAAGCTCTTTTCGATATGATATGTATCTCACTATGCATGTACTTTGTATCTGAGCTAAACAATTCATGAATATCTAATAGAAGAGAATTTGAATGGGTTTCCCCTTTGTGGGGCTTTTCACTAGTCCCAGACCTAACTCCTAGTGTCTCTATTATGTATGTTTTTCTTCTATTCTTCCTTTATGTTATGCTACATTACTGATGTTATTATTCTTTCTACATAATTTATAATGATATTATGATGTTATGGGGTGATTACATTATGAAATTGATGAAAAGTTTGTAAATGGAATTATATAAAGCAAAGAGCAATATATCCCTAACAAAAGCTAACACAAAAATATATAGACAGGTAGATTTGACCAGTATTTTTCCCAATAGGAACTAACTTTGCTACACATTCAAAATCTTAAATTGTAATTATTATATGAGAATCTAGTAACTTGTCCAATTCATCTCGAATTGTGGTCTCTAAGGATTGACAACTCTCTATTTCTGTCTAGCAAGAGATAATTTATTTTCAATAGTAATAGCATGAGTTATGATATATCAATTAAAAATATTTAATTCAACATAATGCCATGTGATAATATCAACAAACATAGGAAACAATCAAAGGAACTGATCTTTTTCTTCATCAAAATAGGTTTTAGATAAACCAAATTTTTTAGGATTTTATTTCATTCCTATATTAACTTGAACTATTTCATCAATTGTTTTATTAAGTTTCTTACTATATGTCTAAGTTTTTGAAGCATCACTAAGTGAAAAAACAAATTTTAAAGAAGATTTGTTTTTCGATATCTATTTTGTTCAATACTAATTACTTGTGAGGGTTCTTGATCTTCATTAGTAAGGAAATCTAGAAGAGTGTCATCATATTTAAATATCTATCATGACCCCTTATTATCAAGAAGATGAGGCCTATATATGGAAACTACAAGACAATATGGTTTATTTTCCATATCAAATCAATCTATTCTTGCAAGACATACAACTAAGCCATATGTGACCATATTCATACTTGTAACTACATGTGTAATATTAAAACTTACTAAACTTTCAATTAAAACTAGACTGGTATACCTTCTCATTAGCTTGTTTGAGGATAAATAACTATTTTTAACCAAGTGAAAAATTAATTCATAATCCCTAAAAAATCATTGTAGTTTTTATATCCAAGCGTAAGAGTGTCTAAGTGAAATAATGTCTATTGTCGCACAATAGGTTGGTGGAGTATCACCACCGGAGATATCTCTTGAAAGGGATATTAGGAACACCAAGAGGTGTGTCATGACTAGTTTTGGAGAGAAATATGTTAATAGGGTTGACCGCGAGCTTCCATATGGGTTCTTAGATATACCCATCAAAGCCCAGACATGTATCACTCTCCAGCATTGTGCACTGACATAGGGGACTTGGGTATTGTTTCCTGATAATATTATTATGGACAAAAAGACTTGGGTAGTTCATACAAGCTAGTGGGATGAGATATAGTGCATCAGGAACGAGGATTTCAAGTTGTGGCACATATTTAGGGTGCAAGTTGGAAAGTGAAAGCTTGGGGATGGTCTAATCTTCTTTAGAGGTAGCATGTGATCCACCCTTGAGCCCAAACTTAGTGAGATGTATTAATCCTTTTGGATGAGAATATTTGAGGTGTATTACAATCATATACAATGTTTGTTGAACCTCTCTTACAGGTGGATTTTTAGACTCCAACTAGTATTAGGGAGTGCCTTCAAGATACATGACAACGGATCTCATTATGTGGTATGGCAAGGATATAGTATTTTTGCATGCACCAAATTGATTCTTGATGTATTGATTCCATGTAATTATTGCATGTAGGGACCTGAGACGTAGTACATGTTGGTGCTAACAGTTGTCGAGACTATGTCCTAGCCAATATGGCTATGCGATCTAAGAATTCTTTTGGTTTATTGGTCACTCTATTTCATGATGAACTAGAGAAAGGTAGAGAGTGACCCAACTCACTCTTAGTTTGACATGCATGGGAGCAATGAGACTCTTCTCGTGTTGCAAGGTCAACTTTCCTTGTTGTTGCTTCAGATTAGGGTTAGTGTTGGGTGGGTAGGCCTTAACACCATGGTGATGTGTTAAAATTGGCAACTAGGGCCAAAATCCATGTGGGTCATCTTATTCATGGCTGATAATATTTTTATTAGATTCCGCTTATCGAGAGGTGTATGATTGATCTAAAGATCATCTGATTCCAATAAGTATTTATGGAGATATGAATTTATTTTGATTATTGAATAATTATCAAGTCAACCTATAACTCATGTAGGCCCAGAAGCCCAATAGTCACATCTATTCAATCATCAATAGTTGTGTATAAATACAAGAGGTCTTTTGCTCATTTGGACTCACTCAACTCATCACATCTCTCTCTCTCTCCTACACACAAAAGAGGCTCTTCTCCTACTGTGCAGAAAGGGACTCTTCTCTCACACATGTGGAAGGAAGGTGCTGAATGTAGGGCTACAACTACAGAACCAAAGTTTGACCAACGTTGACCATCGGTCTGCCTCTCAGAACTATGTTGTAGGTGAATCTGGATCTCCTCTGAAGGCCACATTTTTTTTTGAAGGAATCAAGCCAATCTGACGGTCGATTTGTAATATATTGTTTTCCCTAGTTAGGCTTATCTAGGGTTTGCTGCTACAGATGTAAATAAGATTTATGTACTATTTCTCTCTGCTGAATTATTTAAGATAAAGGAAGATTTGATCAAAGGGTTTCCCCACATTGGTGTTTGTCCCTGGCTAGCCACCACATCTTGTGTCTCTTGTCTTGGCTTGTTTTCTATCGATCGTTTAATGTTCTATCTGCACTTTACTTTATGTACATGTGATTGCAAATTTGTGGATAATAATAAGAAAGATAAGTAAACTTCTATAAGCATAGAACATACCATAACTTAACATGGTATCAAAGGTGAGGTGAGGACAAAGCTCGAGCAAGAGAAAAAGCAATCACCGAAGAGAAGATTAGCAAGGCTATCCTAAAAGAACTATGGGATCCTCGACACTCTTCCCTACTGAGGACAAGCTCTGTGAGAAAGCTAACTATCACAGATGGAAGATGTGTATCGATCTAACCTTAGAAGATCAAGGAGTGCTGGACCATGTGAGAGGCAATATTGTTGAGCCTCCATCAAATGCATCCGTTGTTGCGAGGAACAAATGGAAAACTGGTGAAGTCAAAACAAAGAAGATCATCTGGGACTCTATCGACAAGCGCTTGGTGGCCTACATCTCCGACCTGAACACCTCCAAGGATATCTATGATAGACTGGTGAGTTTATTTAAAGTCAATGATGCAAATCAAGTTTTGTTTCTTAGAAATAATCTGAAGGAAATTAAGAAGGGCAAAGATGAGAGTATGCAAGCATACTTCTTAAGAATCACAGAGATTAGGAATGATCTCCTATCTATTAGGGAGACAATTACTAATAGGGAAATGGAACTCACGAATCTTGGAGGATTACCATCCGAATGGTATGTGTTTAGGACAACTCTTCTGAACAATAATGTAATTCCTGGTTTCGAGGAATTAATGGCTAGATGCATCCAAGAAGAAACAAGGGTAGAAGAGCAAGAAATGCCCATGCGTAAAGGTCCTCCTGCTGCCTTTTCTTCTCATGCTAAGAAAAGAAATACTTCCGGGACTAAATCAAAAAGAAAGGCTGGACCTAAGGGTGGAAGAAAATGATGATGTTACATTTGCGATAAAGCAGGTCACTATGCAAAGGAGTGCCCTAATAGAAAGGACTCACACTGGGACGATGATCAAAATCCCTCTCTTGGAAATCAAAGGAATGCAAAATTCAATAGCAAAGGTAAAAGGAGTGTTGGAAATCAAGGAATAGGACAACCATTCAAGAAGGCTAGAAATTCCAGGTATGAATCCAATATTGTTGAAAATAAGGAAGATGAATATTATCTACCAACTGCTCTATCCACCTCTGCTCCTTCAGACTCAATGGGAATTTGGCTCATTGATAATGGTGCCTCAAGGCACTTCACTGGTTACAAAGTTCTCCATAATCTGATAGAGAAAGAAAGTAAATTGGAAATTGTCCTTGGAGATAATAAGAAATATCCCGTCAAAGGTGTAAGCAATGTCTCTATCAAATTGAATCAAGGTAAAACGATCCACTTACAAGAATTATTATATGTACTTGACATAAAAAAGAACCCGATGTCCATCTCGGCAATGGAAGACAAAGGCTACAAGGTAACCTTCAGTTATGGCAAGGTACGTATATGGAAAAATAAGGTTAAAGATGGCTTCACTCTTGGGTTTCAAGTTGATTCATTATATTAGGTCAGTGGAAGTCCACTAGGTGTCATGTCTTGTGAAACATCTCAAGCATGGATCGAGAAAACTGAAAAGAAGATCAAGATCTTAAGGATTGATAATGGGACTGAATATGAATCTAACAAGTTTCATGAATTTTGTAAAGAGGCTGGCATTAGGAGGGAGGCTACTACACCATATACTCCTGAACAAAATGGTTTGGTGGAAAGGAAGAACTGTACGATTATGGAAGTTGTCTGTGCATGCTCCATGATCAAAGACTTCCAAAGTTTCTATGGGAAAATGATGTAACAATGCCCGATGTGGATGAAACCATGGACCCTATTGATCCACTTGAGCCTTCCTCTTCTAGAAAGAGGCCCTCTTAGCTTATGGGGTTACTTAATGATGCTGAAGGACACACTGCACCTGGTGGAACCTTTCATGAAAGTAAGAAACCCAAAAGGTATCAAGGATACCTGACCATCATGAGCACGATCATATAAAATGAGCCTTCATCATTCTCAGATTCTGGCAAGCATCAAATATGAAAGGATGTTATGACCGAAGAATATGAGTCTACGGTAAAGAATGATGTCTGGGAAGTAGTTCCCAGACCCCAGGACAAGACAGTTGTCACTTCTAAATGGCTTTACAAGATAAAGCATGCAGTAGATGTAAGTACGGAAAAATATAAGGCTCATTTTGTCGCTCGTGGCTTCTCCCAGAAGGAAGGTATGGACTATGATGAGATATTTGCATCTGTTTCCAAATATACCACCATCCACTCAATCATAGCCCTTGCAGCTTCATAAGGATGGAACCTACATCAAATGGATGTCAAGACCGCGTTCTTGCATGGCTCGATCAAGAAGATGTCTAAGTAGAGAAACCTAAAGGATTTGAGATTTTTGATCAAAAATCTCATGTATGCATGTTGAAGAAGTCTCTCTATGGGCTAATGAAAGCACCCTGAGCATGGTATGAGAGGATCGACAAGTACTTGATGAAGCTAGGATTCACTAGGAGTGAAGCCAAACCTAACCTCTACTTTAAGGTTGAAGATGACAAACCTCTCATATTGGTACTATATGTGGATGACCTCTTCCTAACAGGTGCAAACACTCTCATTCACAAATGTAAGAGGGAGTTGGCTTCTGAATTTGAAATGAAGGACCTAGGATTGATGTACTCTTTCCTAGGACTTGAAGTATGGCAGAAGCCAAGGGAAATTTTCCTATCTCAAGGAAAATATGTGGTGAACATATTGGAAAGATTTGGTATGGTGGACTACAAGCATGTAACTACCCCGATGGAGCTTGACTTTAAGAAGTTAAGTGGTAGTGCTGCTGGACTTGTTTTACGAAGTGCCATTGAGTATCATCAACTCGTCGAAGCATTAATATTCTTAGTGAACTCCTGTCGAGATATATGCTTCACAATTAACATGTTGAGTCAACATATGGTTGAACCTCACCACATACATTGGATTGGTGCCAAGAATATGTTAAGATATCTTCGTGGCACAATTACATATGGGTTAAGACACACTATCGAAGATGTGAGACTAATTGGATACATTAATGTTGATTGGGCAGGAAATGTGGTGGACCGTAAGAGGACTTCCAGGTGTTGTTTCTCCTTGGGATCTGCTTTGATGTCGTAGATGATTAGGAAGTAGAAGTCAGTGGGTTTGAGCACCACCGAGGTACAGTATATTGCTACTAGCATGGCCTCTTGTGAGGGAGTCTGGTTGTGAAATCTCTTCAATGAGCTGTTTGGATTTACATTGGATACCATTGTGATCCTATGTGACAACCAGAGTGGGATTCATTTTTAAGAAAATCCTGTATTTCATCATCGCTTCAAGCATATCGGTATCAGGTACCACTATATTCGAGATATCATGCATCAAGGAGCAATAATGCTCGAACATATCAGTACATATGAGCAGGTCACTAACATCCTAACAAAGGCCCTTGGGAAGGTCAAATTCCTGACTTTTCGAAAATGACTTGGTGTCATTCAAAGACCCTCTAATGGGGCTCCTATATGATGTATTGAGCTCTGGGAGCTCTAGGGGTGCGAGGTACCTCTTGGAGCGACATATGACCAAAGGGTAAAAGAATCAAAACTTTCCTTGTAACACCATATGGCGACTATGTAGCAAGAAGATTAGTTCTCCTCTGAGGTCTGGATGATGTGTTCTCCATGAAAATTGTGTAGCAGGATGATTAATTCTCATGTGAGGTCTGGATGATGTGCTCTCCATGACGATTGTGTAGCAGGATGATTAGCTCTCCTATGAGGTCTCGATGATGTGTTCTCCATGAAGTTTGCATAGTAAAATGATTAGTTCTCCTGTGAGGTTTGGATGATGTGTTCTCCATGAAAATTGTGTAGTAGGATGATTAGTTCTCCTGTGAGGTCTAGATGATGTGTTCTCCATGACGATTGTGTAGCAGGATGATTAGTTCTCCTGTGAGGCCTGCATGATGTGTTCTCCATGGTGATTGTGGACAAGATGATTCGCTCTGTTGTGGGATAGGATGATTTTCTCTCCTATGGACAGGATTGGTTATTTCTCCTATCGAGGCATCCTACCCATGTAGTTTGGGACTCACAGGAAGTACCTCTCATTTGATAAATGAGCAGGGAAATGAGGATAGGGACCATAGTAGTACTGATGGACACATCACTGTATCTGTTGTACTCCCTATGCTAGGATGACCTTAATTGATCTAGGATTAATGATACTGGTCTGGGGCTGGTGGTAGGAGTTTTACCCACTATGACACTGACTTCGGGTCAGTTGATACTGGTCTGGGACTAGTGGTACACACTCTAAGACTAACTTTGAGTCAGTGGAGGATGATACTGGTCTAGGACCAGTGGTAGGAGTTGTACCCACTATGACACTAACTTCGGGTCGGTTGAGACTGGTTTGGGACCAGTGGTACACACTCTGAGACTCAATTTGAGTTAGTGGAGGATGGTAATGGTCTGGGATCAGTGGTAGGAGTTGTACCCACTATGGCGCTGACTTCGGGTTGATTGAGACTAGTCTAGGACTAGTGGTGCACACTCTGAGACTGACTTTGAGTTAGTATGATACATCCTTGATCACTTCTTCCTCTTCATAATTTGGAAAAAGAAGAGAAGAGTAGAGAAGAGCAGAGCAAGGGTCAAGCTGTATAGGGCAGTGCATCTGATGGATGAATAGTAGGGACCGACAGAGAGATTGTAGATGGAGTTCTCCCTAGTTGAGAGGGAACTTTAAAATTGGCAACTAGGGCCAAACTCCATGTGGGTCATCTTATTCATGGCTGATAATATTTTTATTAGATTCCTCTCGTTGAGAGGTGTAGGATTGATCTAAAGATCATCTAATTCCGATAAGTATTTATGGAGATATGTATTTACCTTGATTATGGAATAATTATCAAGTCGACCTATAACACATGTAGGCTTAGAAGCCCAACAGTCGCATCTATTCAATCATCAATAGCTGTGTATAAATATAGGAGTTATTTTCCTCATTTGGACTCACTCAACTCATCACATCTCTCTATCTATCCTATGCAGAAAAGAGGCTCTTCTCCTACTACACAAAAAGAGACTCTTCTCTCACACTTGTGGAAGGAAGGTGCAGAATTTAGGGCTGCAACTGCAGAACCAAGTTTGATTAGAGTTGGCCATTAGTATTCCTCTCAGAACTACACTATAGGTGAATCTATATCTCCTCTGAAGGCTGCATTTTTTGGTGGAGGAATCAAGCCAATCCGATGGTCGATTTGCAAGATATTGTTTTCCCTAGTTAGGCTGATCTAGGGTTTGCTGTTGTTGATGTAAATCAGATTTATGTACTATTTCTCTCTACTGAATTATTGAAGATAAAGGAATATTTGATTGAAGGGTTTCCCCACATTGGGGTTTGTCCCTATCTAGCCACCACATCTTGTGTCTCTTATCTTGGCTTGTTTTTTGTTGATCGTTTAAGTTTTTAACTACACTTTACTTTATGTACATGTGATTGCTAACTCTATGGATAATAATAAGGAAGATAAGTAAACTAATCTAAGCATAGAACATACCATAACTTAACACGATGCCTAAGGCAGATGTGTTGGGACTCTATAGATATGTTACCCTCAAGTTCTAGGAGAGGTTGATTCAAATTTTTTATGATGGGTAGATAGTCATGGTTAGATTGGCACAGCGACAACACGGTGGCATCCTTTTGAGATAGCACGAGATCATAGTATTACAGGATTTGTCCATTGAACCACCCTTAGGGATGAGTTGGTTTCTATAAGGGAATATCATTCAGATATTCCATTGGCCTTCAGTGATACACTGATGACATAGGGAGCTTATCTAATATGGTAGGATTTCAAGCAAGATGAGATTAGGGGGAGCATATGGGGATGAGGGTTCATCTCTATAGGGATTGGGATGCATATTCAAGAATCCACTCTTAAAGTTCATGAGATTGGTTACTTAGGAGGGTAGCTTCATGAGGGTCATCCTAGGATTTCACATTATCAGGGTTCTCTACTTACTATTGATATGGAGAGAGAATCTGACAACATTACCTTATTAGAGAGTGGGTGGAATGAAGGAGGCTTCATAGGGTTCCAGATGGTTTGGTATCTTGGTTCTATGGGATTTATTCATTTGGTGGTGGTGTCACATCGAGGAGTGGTTTAGTGGCACATTTGGGAACCTATAGTAGCATAAGGTGATATTTCTTGAGGACAAGCAAATTTTGGAAGGAAGGATTGCGATGTTCCCAATTTTGTGCATGCAAAAATAACTTGTGAGTTTTGAAAATTTTTGGATAGTTTTAAAAAGGGGAAATATTGTTTTTTGAAAGAAGGGATAAATTATTACATTGATAGTATGGTGGAAAAATAATATTTATTGGAGGAGGAAGGAAAATCATTATTTTAATGGAATGGTATAAAGTTAATATTTTATTAAAGGAGGAGGAATGTTATTACTTTATTTAAAATGGCAGAAAAAAGTATCCTACTGGAAAATAGGCCCCACCATTTAAATCATAGAGAAAAGGAGAAGCTAGAAGCGACAAGGAAGCTCAATGAATAATTATAAAAGGGACGGGGAACTCAATTGAAATTCATTTTATTTCTATCATTTCTAATTGACATTGAGAAGAAACCCAAGGGAGTTTCAAGAGTTTCAAGTGAAACTCAAAGCTAATTTTGGGTGACTTCGAGTGTCACCCTAGTTGGCTCTTGGGGAAGATCATTTCATATCTTCGATTTGTGTTTATTACAAGAAGCTACAATATTGTTGTTGTTTGTAGGGTTTAATAATTCTGAAGAGGGTCCAAGATTTGTTATTGGGAGCTTTGAGACTGAGCCAAGTTTCCCAAATCATACACACAACTCATTTTCTAGTCTATATTTCTAGATCTAAAGCAAGCAAAGAGGGGTGAATTGCATATCTCATATTTTCCTTTATGCAGGGTTTGTGTTAAGGAGAAGGACAATTTTTTCAACATTTTAAGGGGAGGTCAATTTTTGTTAGTAGAAAAGGGTAGTGTCCTTTAAAAGGCGGGGCCAAATTTCATTTAACACCAACAATCAATCCTCCAAGGTTGAGTGAATTAAGGGAGCATATTTCATCATATTAAGGGTACAAATTTTAGAGGGTTTATTTAAAGAAGAGGGATGAATTATCTCCTTCATTTTTAATCGAATTTCCTATCCTTAGATTTGATTTTGGAATCTCTAAGGAGGCCACACTTAAGCAAACAAAGAGCCATTTGATGTATTTTTATAGCCAACTTCAGATATGATCTTCATGCATCTATTTCTAATTTTTCCATGCTAACATGACAAATATATTGAAGGTGATTCATCGGCAATAAAAATAAGGTTCAGTTCTTTTATTTGTATGTTGTGTTCTTCCATTAAAATTAGAAATACATGGCCTATGCTCTAATTGATTGTGATCTAAACTTTACAAAAAAATTCTAAACATTTCTAGGTTTAATATAAATCTACCGAAGTCATATACATGGTTCACCTAGGTGTATATTGACAGTTGTATAAATCTATTGAAGAAAAATATCTAGACAATCACCTAGCATACTTGATTTGCAAATTATTTGTTAAAATGCCTCTGTGAACCAAACTAATATATTTAGAAATTTATTGTCTAGTTTCGAGATATTTCCTATTAGGAACATTAAAATAGACACCCCAAGATAGTTTTTTCTTGGTGTTTGGTTCACACAAAGGGCCTTTTTTTGCATGACATTATTAAGATAAAGGAACCTGAATATAAATGGATTGGTTCATTATACGAGAGAGGTGAGTACATGATGGGATTGATTACCAATCACAATAATGCTTACGGCATTTTCCATAGTATCTATATTATAAATGTAAATAGGTTTTGTCTTGGTAATTTTTTTTGTACTTTTATCAACATGTATTTCATGTAAAAGATAAAAAAAGAGAAAATAAAATATTATCATTATTATTTTTATGAGTCAAAGCATGGTATTCATGGTTATTGGGTTTATTAAGTAAAAATAAATATAATTATGAGCCAAATAAATATATTTGAGTCAAAGTACCATTCGGACTTATTGTAAGAAAAAGAAAAAAAAAATATTGAGTCAAAAAGTTATTTTTTTCCTCCACATACCAAGTTAGCCCTCCTAGACAAGTTAGCATAGAAGAGCCAATTATCGACCTCCTAGACTTTTTTAAATAGAAGGAAGTTCAACCTCATTTTCTCACGAATCTATCACTTTGATTTTTGTGAAAGACGAAGAATAATTTCAATGAGAATCAAAGGGGAGGGTGAGAGAGAGAGAAGTCAAAGGATAGATAAATTTTGTTTTTCTTCCGTAGTTTTTGTTCACACGTACTAGTTTTGGAGGTAGATTTTGTGGTATTTTAGGCCCAAAATTATAGGGCATAAAATTGAGCAGATGATAAAATTTCATATGTTTGACCAATGTTGACCATTTTTTACTTTTATTTGTTGAAGATGGACTAAAGGAGGGTTGACTTGGATCTTTGTGGAAATCTTGGTCTTGGTCATGGGTCTTGGATATCTCACTTTAATCTAATTCTATAATAAGAAAATTTGTTCTGGTTTTCTCCCTTATGGGGTTTTTCCCTAGTTTGGAGCCTAATTTCTTGTGTTCATTGTCTCTTGTTATCTTCATGTTTTGTATTTTGGTAATTGCTTGATGAAGAAGGGAACATATAAATTAATAAGAGGCCAAAAAAAACTCTTAAGTAATTATTAAGTAAGAGAATCTACCCTAATCTACAACATATTGATTGGTCAACATGGTATGAGAGTTAAGGTGAAGAAAGGATAGCTTGAATATCACTCTTGTTGGCTTATTTTAAGACAATATTGCAACAATCATCTCCAAAAGAAAGTTTTGAAGAAGTCAACCTCTTAGCAACTCTCTCTGTCTCTCTCTCTCTTGAAGACATTATTGAATCGCTCTTGGAATTATCATGAAGTTCTCTATCACTTACACAAAAAAAATCTAACTTGACGCATTGATCCAAGGTCTATAGCATACCAAGATTATACTTGCTTTACTATCATCTCTTATTTGGAAACTGAACTCGAAGAAAAAGGAAATGTGAATTTCTGTACTATGCTCCATATCCAAGTCTTGTATGGAAGGTTGGACATTTAAAACAATGGTATAAAAATATCCAAATATCAATGATTTGTAAAACCTATAACGAAGTTATTTGAACCAATCTCTGAACTACATTTGAGGCAATTAACATTGCAATTATAATAATGAAGCAAATGACACTTATGAACAAACCAAGCCTGCGGTGATGATTTGTGAAACAATTTTAACTCTATAGTGGCTTAAATGAAGCTTATATATCAGCTACAATGCATAAATATTCAAGGCTATGTTTGATGTGGTGTCTATTCTTTCATACATTCCAAGTACTGTTATGATGACAATGCGAAATTATGTGACATTTGATTCTTTTATGGCACTATAGTATACAAAATATTTTAAGACACCATGATATAGAAATTTGAAAATATTTGTGGCTATGTGGCAATTGATTCTCATGACAAATATCCCCCTTCACTATACAATTCCTTGTGGTATTATCCATTGTGATAATATGAATCCCCAAAATGCTAACTTTGGTGGCACCTTTTTTTATGAAAATCATAAACTCTAATACTATAGAAGTCATAATTATCCCTTACTAAAGTGGAAGCTTATTATCTAAAGGAATAATATGACTGTTTTTATGGCATGCTGAATAAAGTATTTGCATATTGTTTAAGGAAAATAATCTCCATGTCAAGCTCTAAATGGACAATATAAGAGATACATTTATTGAAATTACCTAACGAAGACTCAACTAAATTCAAGCTCTGATAAATAGTGGGCAGGATGAATATTATAGAAGCCATAAATTTGTGAACTCCATCGAAGAATATAATCTTGTACAAAGGCCTATACAGTGTTACATTCATCATCTCTGTGAAATTAAGTCCTTGTAGCTAAAGGACAAGATTGATAACAGGGTTTTACAATGAAGTCTAAATAATTTGAAATGAGACTTCACTATTGTAATATGAACTAATCAATTAAGAGTAGAGTGCATGGTAGATCTAAATCAATGGAACATACACAATTTTAGTGGAATACATCAAAACCTTCATGAACTACATATTTGTGCACCTCTAAAGATCTATGAAACTTTGCGAAGAAGATATCAAAGATTATAAATTGATACCTTGCAAACTTTGTAGAGAACTATAACAAGATATTTGAAGTCTTATTAAGCATTAGTATAGGAGGTGGTCATGCTATTCCATTTATCCTATACATAAAAAGGACCTACTATATCAATGATGTTGACCAATCTCTGAAGTTTGTTAAAGAAATCATCCCAAAAGGAATTTACTTGTTTCATATGCTAGACTAAAAGCTTGAAGAATTATGACATGACATTTGAAACTTATTCTTATAATAATAGTACATGATGAAGTCATGAAAACCGATTCATTGATGTCTAACCTCTAGTATCTATGCTTGAATAAAATGAAAAATTTCAAAGAGAAAATCTCTACAAGAAAGGATAGGTAATTTTAAATGTGGTACATATATTAACCTATACTAAATGTCAAGTCTTTTGGGACATGAATGAGTTTCTCTCTTGAAATATAAAGATGATAGAAAATGGGTTCGTGTAGATTTTTGATATGTTAGCACATCAAGTATTTCATTGCATGAGAAGACTAAGTCTTGTAATATAGAAATGAATTAGATAAAAGGCATGTGAATAGTATCATTAGGGTTTTTCAAGTAATATCATGCTGGTAGTGTTTTGCAATTCTTGAATAGTAGGGCTTGATGATTATGGAGAATCTAGGGTTTGTAAACCCTAGTAAAAGTTTGAATTAAAAAAACCCTTGGAATAGAAACCCTAACTAATTATTTATGTTGTAAAAGGAAAATGTGTCAATTATGATTGATAGGAATGACATCATGCTAATAAGAGGACAAGGTTGATGAAAACAGTGCAAGTTTAAGAGGGAGATAAATCTCCTCAAAAGGATAAGTATTCAATAAACCCTTTCTTTAATTATTATTTTTTCTATTTTGTCCATTTAATTTGTCTTTTGTTCTTTCATAATATTCTAATAAAAGTCATAGGTCAAGAGAATATCTATCTAAACTTGACTAAAAGATGGAATATTTGGAAGAACATAGTAAAGAACGAACAAAAGAAGAGAGAATGCATAAAAAGAAGTCAATTAGATGGAAACATGAAAGCAAAATTTAAAAGGGGAGATGTTTAATTGTCTTAGCTAGAAAGAGGAAGTTGTTAGATCTTGAATATATACAGTACTTCTTGAAGTATGGTAGAAGAATCCAAATAAGTTTATGATCAAAAGGAAAGATGAAAGGTCAATGATAAGACCCTTTGGAAAGAAGCAGAAGAGTTCTAATATCGTTGTACCAACGCCTAATTGGTTCAATCCAGGAACATGTTGATTGACCATACTAATGTTGATAGAGATATTACTAATGATTGGAAGCTGATATAATTTATTGGGAAATGAGAAATCAAAATTATTATATGAAGGAATAAGATGTGAAAGTTTATGCAACTAGTTGAGAATATGTTTGGCTCCACAAGGTGTTTGAAGAATTACTTGATGAAATGTTGAAGATATGTGAGGATTGACATAGAATCAAGAAGGTCTAAGCTCATTATGAGGTTATGTATATAGGAACATAGAAACTATAGCAGATATCCATGAAAGAACATGAACTAATTCTTTGATGAGTATTATAGTCATTCCTCCTTGTTTCAAAGGGAGTGAAAATTTTCCTCCATAGTTGAGAGGGAGTGAGGGTGGACACCATATTCTCCATGTGTCATGCATTTTGGCTAGGACTAAGAGTCATAATACTAGTGAGTGAACTATTAGGGAGAATGGTGGATTGGATAAGTATATAGGACTCATAATTCTTGAGTTATTGTATAAAAGATAGTAGTAGTCCCAAGGAATGATAGTCTTTCATGATAAGGTATACAAGATAAAAGTAGTCCTGAGGACCTATATTATTTAAGGATCGATGATATCAAAGATAAGAATAGCCTTGTATGGACATACTCGGTGAAAAACCAGATGGGGTATGTTTCATGAGAGGCTATGGAGGTGTCCAAATGTATGCCTCCCAACATTGTGCTATGATATAGTGGAGAGATAGAACTTATTCGTCAAGGCCTTGTTATGTTTGATAATGTTGGTTATTATGATGATGACATTTGTCAATATGAATCCCTTCTGACGAGAATATTTCAATTTGAGGGTATCCTATTGTGTAATAATGAAAACCTCCATAGTTAAGAGGGAGTGTTGGGAATGTAACTACGCCAATATTCATAACTATCATTGTACTTTAATAAATTTGTACTTCATGTAAAACCAAAAAAAGAAAAATAACAAATTATTAAACCTTTTAATTTTTATTATTTAAAGCATGTTATTCATGCTTATAGGCTTTATTGAGTCAAAAGAACATTTATTATGAGTAAGAGAAATAAATTTTGGTTAAAGTCCCATTTGAACTTCTTATAAAAAAAAGGAAAAATATTTTTTATTAAGTGAAAAAGCCAATTTTGTGCTCGACAGACCAAGTGACCCCTCTTGGACAAGTCAACCTAGAAGAGGTAGTTGTTCGACCAACTGGACATGTATAAATACAAGGAATCTTGATCCAATTTTCTCACTAATCTATCAATTTGATTTTTGTGCAAGAAGAAGAAGAATTTCAATGAGAATCAAAGGATAGAGAGAAATAAAGAAGTCAAAGAAGAGATAAATTTCATTTTTTCGCCCTAGTTTTTTTTCACACATGCGAGCTTCTAAGGCAATTTATATAGCATTGTATGCCTGAAATTATAGGGATGAAATTTTAGGAGATGATCAAACTCTAGATGTTTGGCCATCGTTGAATTTGTTGACTTTAATTTGTTGAAGATGGACTGAAGGAGGGTTGACTTAGATCTTTGTGGTAGTCTTGGTCTTGGTCATGGGTCTTAGATATCTCACTTTAATCTATTCTATAAGAAGAGGATTTGTTTTGGTTTCCCCCCTTGTACGATTTTTCCCTGACATGTAGCCTAATTTCTTGTGTTCTTTGTCTCTTGTTTTTAGAATATTCCGACACATAGGAAATAATTAAGTATAAGTTGGTCTAGTGTATAGTTAGGTAAAGTGTTTTTCCTTTATAGGTACCTTTTGTAACTTACTATCCGATGGTCATGATAAGTTCTAAACATGAAGTGATTTGATGGTTCATTCTGTCCTTGGTATTACAGATACATGATCCATGGCTTAACACCTGATTAGTCCATGGTATCTATTTAAAGAGCATGGAGGGTCATTTTTCTAGTGACCATGTATGAGAGAAGCTTATGTGAATTTTCTTTCTTTTTATTAATAGATTAGTCCATGGTATCTATTTAAAGAGCATGGAGGGTCATTTTTCTAGTGACCATGTATAAGAGAAGCTTATGTGAATTTTCTTTCTTTTTATTAATAATATTGCTTGAAGTGGTCATGTCGCTGAATTCGTTCACTATCTCTCTCTTGAGGATTTTAACCACATCAATAATACTATTGTACTGATGTGTGATCTGTTTGTGAGCGGTCTACTTTGGTGTTGAATTTAAGGAACTTCTCTGTAAATTCCTACATGGTATTTGAGAGTAGGTCACGATTTTGATACACACTCTACCCCTGTTGGGGGGGACGTTGTTGGACTTTGGATAAACCAATGCTCCCTGTGTATTTCACGACATGGACTAACTGCATCTTGTGGATCCTTATCTCTCCCAATGCGTTCATTGACCAAAAAAGGGTCATAAGCAATTTCAGTCTCAAAATGAAAAATCAACTCAAGAAAATGACAAGGAAAATGAAAACAAAGGGAAGAATACAGGTAGACATTGAACTTGTGTAATCTTGATGGCCACTTAGAATCCAAATGATTTGAGAAGATGGAAGACTTGGATGCAACAATGAAGAAGCATAACATCCATTTGGAGCACTCTTCAACTTCAACATCATCTTCAAGAATAACACTTGCTTCATGTGGTTGTCAAGCATCTTGGTCTGGTTATGCACTAAATGTATCTTCTTCTACTATTCTGATGAGTGGCTCATTGATTCTAGAGCTTCTTGTCACATGGCCAAAAACAAAGATATATATGTTGGTGATGATAGATCTCTTAGTGTTGTAGGGACTCGAACTATGCATCTAGACAATGGTAAATTTAATGATGCATTATGTGTTCCTACCTTATCCTACAACCTTCTATCTGTATATCAGATAACTCATTCAGGTGAACGTAAAATCTTTGAATTTTCACATCATGATGTTGTAATTAAGGACCTAAGAGATCCTAGATAGATTTTAGCTACTTGCATTGTTGATGATTCTACAAGGTTGTATATGTTTAACAACTTTGGGTCATCAATGATTCCCTCGACATTTATTTCTCATAATGATGAAGAGAGAAAACTTTGTCATGAGCGATTTGGTCACTTAAACTATCTCTCCCTTCAAAATCTATGTAAAGAAAATATGGTGAGGATCTTCATATGGTATCTTGCAGACATGGTGTTTTTTCTAGATGTGTACTTGGAAAACATCATCACAATAGTTTTGAAAAATGTGCCTTTTGGCATGCCTCATCCCCCTTACAACTTGTGTATAGTGATTTATGTGGTACACTTGCAGTTGTTTCATTCTATGGTTACAAGTATTTCTTAACTTTCATTGATGATTTCTAAAGACGCACTTGGGTATACTTATTAAAAGTCAAGAGTGAAGTCTTTAACATGTTATTAGCCTTTAAGGAATTTGTTGAGAAACAATTTGGACATCAAATTATTAAGCTAAGATCTGATAATGGGGGAGAATATGTTAAAAACACATTCATCAACTTTGGCGCTGAGCATGGAATTCAATTGCAACATACTATTCCATATACTCCACAGAAAAATGGTGTAGTTGAAAGGAAAAATTGCACCTTAAAGGAAATGGCTTATTGTATGCTTCAACCTAAAAGACTTAGTCTTAATTTTTAGGTAGATGCAATTAACTGTACAAATTATATAGTAAATCACGCTCCTACTAAGGTTTTAAAGAATACCACTCTAGAAAAAACATGGAGCTCAATTAAACCAGATGTAAATCAATTTCATGTTTTTAGGAGTGAAGCATGGGCCCATATTCGAGATGAGAAACGTAAAGCCTTACTACCTAAGAGTGAAAAATGTAATTTTGTAGGATATTTTGAAGACCTCAAAGGATATAGATTTCTTCAACCGAAATAAAAAAATATAAACATTAGAAGAGATGTAAAGTTTGATGAAATATATCGGCCTAAACTCCTAGTTTGGTAGATGTGTCACCTCTATCTATCTCTTCTACTTTTGAAAATATTCCTTCTTCAGATGATGACGGCAAGGATGAGAATCCTCCCACACCTTCTCAGGAGCTTCCTTCAGCTCCTCAACTTCCAAAATGCATCCGCACTACTCGGGATGTAGCAAGTACTCTTGTAGGTGATCCTACAAATTAGCATCGTACACGTTCTCAGTTCGATAGAGCCTCCTCTTTACTGGCTCAAGTTTCAGTGAATTATGATCCTGAGACCTTTGTAGAAGCTTTAGGCCATCCAGATTAGGATGTAGATATGAATGATGAGTATCATTCATTATTGGAGAATGATAAATGGGACCTTGTTCCTCTTCCAAAGGGACGAAAACTTATTATATGCAAATGGGTTTACAGAACCAAGTTTGGACGAGATGAAAAAGTTGATAAATATAAATCTTTTCTTGTTGCTAAGGGTTTTTCACAAGTTTAAGTCACTAACTATACTAAAACCTTTTCCCCTATTGCCGAAATGAACTCTATCTACCTTGTTCTTTCCCTTGCTACATCTTTCAAATGGGAAGTCCATTAGATGGATGTTAAATCCTCCTTCTTGCATGGACACTTGCATGAAGAAATGTATATGGAACAAGCTTCTGTATTTATACAAAAAGGCTTTAGCCTTGTATGTCGGCTTAAGAAATATCATTATGGTCTCAAGAAATCCCCTTGGGCTTGGTATGCCAAAATGGATAGCTTTATTTTAGATACTATCTTTTTTAGGTGTCATTCTAACAATACTATCTACACTAAGAAAATGGGTAAGTCACTTATCATTCTTGTTCTTTATTTTGATGATCTTATCGTTACTGGTAGTGGGCCCAACATTATAAACCATGTGAAGTATAGTCTTAAAAATAAGTTTGAAATGACATATTTAGGGCACTTGCATCATTTTCTTGTTCTTCAAGTCTTGCAATCCAAAAAAGGTATTTCCCTTTCCCAGTCCAAGTATGCCTATGATCTTCTATGCCACTTTCACATGGAAGAATGTAAGCCAACCCCTTCTCCCTTTCAGTTTGGAGTCAAAATTGTTGTCGCTTGTACCTCCCCTAAAGTTAATGCTACCTTATACCATCAACTTGTTGGAAAACTTGTGTATCTTACCCATACCCATCCTCACCTTTCCTTTGTTATTCACCTTATTGCTTGGTTTACAGACAAACAAAATGAAATTTATTCGAAAGAAGCTAAAATAATTGTTCATTATGTTTGAGTTATAGTTCATTTTGGGATTTATTACAATGCGGAAGCATCTCCTCTATTGGTTGGTTTCACTCATTCTAATTGGGTTGATGATCTTGATGATCAAAAGGCTATTGCAGGTTATGTCTTCACTCTTGGTTCTGAACATATTTCATGAGCTTGCAAGAAACAAAGTTCCATTTCTCTTTCTTCAATAAGAGTAGAGTATCGTGGCTCCATTGAAGCTAGTAAGGAAGCCTTGTGGCTTTGTCATATCCTATCAGAGTTTTGTTTTCAATAGCATCATCCGACTAAACTTTGTTGTGATAATCAAACTGTCATTCAACTATGCAAAAGATCCAGTCCAACATAAGTGCAACAAACACATTGAACTACACATGAACTTCATCAAAAATCTCACTCATGACCATGTTCTTGAAGCGCAACGTTGTTCAACTGATGATCAAGTTGCAGACATCTTTATCAAGGCTCTGACAGAGGCGAAGTTTAATAAACTTTGATTTATGTTGGAGTTTAGGAAGTTGTCACTAAGGGGGGATAGGATCTAATGCATCATTCCTTCTCCTATTGTATCATATTTCTACATCCTTCAGTCCTATCCCAAGTTTCTCTTAAGGGGGGATGTTGGGATATTCCGACACATAGTAAATAATTAAGTATAACTTGGTCTAGTGTATAGTGAGGTAAAGTGTGTTTCTTTAGTATGTACTTTTTGTAACTTAAAATCCAATGGTTATAATATGTTATAGACATGAAGTGGTCTGATAGTTCATTCTCTCCTTGGTATTACTGATATTTGATCTGTGGCTTAACGCCCATCAGTCCATGATCTCTATTAAAAGATCTTGGAGGATCATTTGTCTAGTGATCATTTATGAGAGAAGTTTACATAAATTTTCTTTCTTTTTATTAATAATATTTCCTAAAGTGGATGTGTTGTCTTGGGTTGTGGATTGTTTCCCTCTTTGACTTCAAGAATAATGTACTGATCTATGATCTGTTTGTGAGTGGTGTCTTTTGGTGTTCAATCTAAGGAACTTACCCTGTAAATTAATACACTTGTGATATTCATGTTTTGTATATTGGTATTTGCTTGATGAAGAAGATAATATAAGAGAAATCTACAAGTAATTATCAAATAAGAGAAATTCAAAAGTAATTATCAAATAAGAGAAATCTATCCTAATCTACAACATATTGATTTCTCAGCAGACTTAATATTGGAGCCATTGAAGATTACAAAAACTAGTTTTGCTAGCTATTACCTCACCTTTAGTGACCTTTTGAATGTAATTTAAGCATTGTCTAGCATGGTATCAAGTGAATAATCGTAGCTATTAAAGGACAGGTTGTGACTACATCTAAAAGGTAAGATTTTCAAGAGGTGGAGTACATTGTTCTTGATGGTCAATTCACCAAGCCTATTTATAACATGAATTTTTTTGTAGATATGAATGCATTAGTGATTGCGAAGGTGTATGAGAAAATGAATAACATGCTAGGAAAACAAAAGATATTATTCAGTTGAAAGATGCCGTCTTGTATGATCATATTTACAAACATGTGGTCAAAAGGTGAGATAATATAAATGTTCCACTCCATGCATTAGCATATGCCCTTACACCAAAATATTACTCTTCATCTTTGTTGGCTAAACTTGCACCTAGGGGTTGGGTTAGGAAAAAAATCCATACATATCTAGAGGTACAAAATGGTTGCATGCTAGCATTACATAATATTGTCCTTCATAGAGAGGAGTATTCCACATAGCGTCGAGAATTTAACAAATACTTTAGTTAAAATGAAATTTTCGAATCTTTGCATGCAATCAATGATAAAGATAGATTGGATCCTATTGAATGGTGAAACATGTATGTCGTGGGGGGACCTTTGGAAAAATTGGAAGCTAAATTTAGTGGAGAGTTTCTCTTTTTATTGGTTAATTTTGGGATAGTTTTTAAATTTATAAGCTTTTCCAAGCCCCAAGTCAACTCTTACTCTCTAGCGCACAAATTAATTCATGATTTTTAAGTCAAGTGATATAATGTAAGGTAGAAAACATCTAAATAATCAAGAAAATTAATCTGCATTTCGCATATTGTTGTTAATGCATTGTGACTGCATCTTTTTCACAATAGTTTCGGTATTGCCTCTGGTTAATTTTGGCAACTAGGGCCAAACTTCACATTGGAAACTTCATATGAGGTAGCTCATATTTTTCTTGGATTCCTCCCTTCAAGATGTGTAGGATTGATCTAAAGATCATCCCGTTCTGACATGTACAAATGAAATTATGAATTTATTTTGATTATGTACAAATTGTCAAGATCAGGTAGCAAAGTCAAGTAGGCTCAGAAGCCCAACACTCACGTCTATTCATCCTCAACGATTGCATATAAATACATGATGTCTCCTTGTCATTTGGACACACTTCAATCACTGACATGTTACCTCTCCTTCATTGATTTGGTACAAAAATCCAAAGCTACTCTCCACACATGAGAAGGGATAGAAGGGTTGTGCCAAGCACTGACAAGATTTGACCAAAAAATTCAGAGGTTGTTTTGACTTTGGTTGACCTATTTTGGTGCAGTTCTTGGTGGAGGATTTCTATTATAGCAAGCCATAGTTCTAGGCACAAAAACCGAGACAATCTGGCATCTTGTTTGACCAATGTTGATTGTACTAGGGCGCGTTGTAGCATTGACTTTTGTAGACCAATTTTGAATAGACTTATTTGGACTCTTTTTTGTTCATTAGACTTGTTGTTGGAGGCCAAAGTTAGCTGGGTTTGGCCAAGCTGAATTGAGGAAGAAATATAACATGTTGACTAGTGTTGACTTTCTGGTTAAGACTTTCTATTTTTGTTGTTTGATTGATCATATTTTCATTGTAGTTGGAAAAGTAAATATTATACATTGTACTCTCTCTCTGTTGAACTTTTGAAGAATTGTAAGAAGAATTGATCAAGGGTTTACCCATATTGGGGTTTGTCCCTGGCTGGTGCCATATCTTGTGTCACCTTGTCTTGCCTAGTATTCTACTATTATCGTTTATGTTCTATCTACATTTTACTATCATGTTTTTGTGATTGTTAAACTCGATATTGGTATTGGGCTAATAAATATATTAAAGTAAAATTTCTCTAAGCATAAAACATATCATTGTTATCCTAATTAACATGGTATCAGAGCTAAGGAGAGGACAAAGCCCAAGCAAGAGTGAGAAGAGCAATCACCAAGAGGAGAAGTCACTAATCAAAGACAAGATTCAATGGCTTCCACATCCTACTTCAAGTCTTATGATAAGATTCATGATAATTTTGATTATCATTAAAGGAAGATGTCTCTTGATTTGACATTAGAAGAGTAAGATGTGATGGATTATGTGTAGGGAAAGATTTTAGAACCTCCTTCTAATGCACCAGTCCTTGCTAAGACCAAATACAATAAGGGTGAAGTCAAAGCGAAGAAGATCATCAAGGATTCTATTCATAAGAATTTAGTTGATTACATTTTTGATTTGAACACATCCAAAGAGATATATGAAAAGTTGGTTGGCATGTTCAAATCTATCTTATATCTGCCCCTTCTACTGCATCTCCTATAGACATTTTGGGAAATTGGTTGATTGATGGTGGTGCCACAAGGCACTTCACTGCGTATAAGGAAGCTCTTTCAAATCTGATTGTAAGGGACACATATTTAGAAATTATCCTTGGAGAAAATACCAAATATCCCTTGAAGGGAGTTGGGAATGTTACTCTTCAACTAACTCAAGGTAATACCATTCATCTACAAGAAGTACTATATGTACCCACTCTAAGTAAGAACCCAATCTCTATCTCGATGATGGAGGACAAAGGATTCAAGGTGGCATTCATCGATGGAAAGGTACATCTGTGGAATAAAAATTTCAAAAATACATTTAAACTTGGCTTCAGGGTTGATAGCCTATATCAAGTTGGAGGAAGCACACTCGGAACTATGTCTTATGACACATCACTTCAATATGAATTATGGCACCGAAGGTTTTCTCATCTATATTATAAGGCTCTACCCGATGCGAGGAAGATGGTGACAGGTATGCCCGAATTTACAGTAGAACATGAAGGTTCTTTTTCAGTGGTGTGCCGAAGGTAAGCATTATAGGGGACCTTCCCCTCAAGTGATAGAAAGACTACTGACATATTGGAATTGATTCATTCTGATCTATCTGGTGCAATTCTCGTGAACTCATTAGGAGGATAATTATATTATGGAACCATTTAGATGATTTCTCTCGCAAGACTTGGATATATTTCTTGAAGAAAAAGGATGAAGTATTCCCATGGTTCCATTCTTTCAAATATTTGGTTGAAAATCAAACTAAGAAGAAGATCAAAGTATTGAAGATTGATAATGGAACCGAATACAAATCAAATGAGTTCAAATATTATTGTAGAGAAGCTAGCATTAAGAGGGATACTACTAGTGCATATACTCCTGAGAAAAATGGTGTTGATGAATTGAAGAACCATTCTATCATAGAAGCCACTCATGCCATGCTTCATGATCAAAGCCTTCCAAAGTTATTATGGGACGAAGCTACAAACATCACCATATATGTTCAAAACAGATTCCCTCATCAAGTGTTGGACTCCAAGACTTCCAAATATGTTTTCATTGGTAAGAAACCTCATGTTTCTCACTATAGAAGTTTTGGTAGCCCCGTATATTTTCACGTGCCAAAAGAAAAGATAAGAAAATTGAATGCTTCTAGGAAGAAAGGAACATTTGTGGGCTATAGTGAAACTTATAAGGCATATAGAATCCATGTGCCCAGTTAAAGAGAAGTGGAGATAAGTCATGGTGTCAATTTTGATGAGGATGCTTCCCTTGGGAAGTGTTGACAGTGCTGAACCCATCAACATTCAGGGGCTCTCCCCAATATGAAGTCTCAACTAGACCTCACACCATTTGGTGTAGGATTCCCATCCAGTATGATGGTCTCGATTCCATTTATCTTAAAGATGTGCCTTAGCTCTTGCTTGTCAACAGATGAGAGTGGTAAACTTAGTCTTCAAACAATGAGGTTCATGTGTGTGGTGAGTGCTTAGTGTTGCTTGTGTCAAAGTTCTTTCATTGTGGGGGGAGAGGGTGAGAGTGAGTCTCAAGTCGAAAGGGAATAGCCTTAGGACATGCACAACTTCTAGTAGAGTATTCCACATAGATGTGGAAGTCACAAACATGAAGCGAATAGATGGCACGTACAACAACCATCGAAACAATCCAAGCAAGTATGACGGTCATTATAACAAGTTTACAAGAATGAATATGTCAAGTGTCTGACGGAGTAGTCGACGTGGGCGAGACAGTGATAACAAATGATACAACACATTTCCAAAAGCATATGCACTAAACCAACTGAAATAGTTCAATGACCTTAGTACAGGTTAAAGGAACATGTATTACAAGCGTCCAAAGGATATTCTTACAAATGAATACAATACATGTGTGAAAACATGGTGCCCTATCAACAACCTTCTAAATTAGACAAAAGTTCCAAGACACATTTGTACACCATACATCACTAGCCCCGATAACAAGGCATTAGAGACATTGCTCACTCCTAGAAAAAATACTACAGACTCTCAAGGCTATGTGGGAGGAGCCAAGGTGAAAAGTCCTTTGCATGCACAAATGAGGGGTATATATAGCCAAGGGTGAAACTAGCCCTTGTGACTCTTCGACTTCCCTCATGATTGTTTTACTTACATGACTCTTTGATTTACATGACTCTTTGACTTCATCTATGGGTCTCTTTGATTTCCACATTACGTCACATTGATTACACAAGTATGACCCAAAGTACCGATTTGGCCGAGGCGACTCATGGCACAACTCGTCGTCACTCCATGCCTCATCCACGTGCCTACGTCTACAATCACTCATGAAGAGACGACATCAAATCTAGAAATCCCCTAGTCTACCATGATGCATTGTATTTCTCTTCCACGTGTAGATGACTGATAGAGAGGACAAGGCTCTGAAACAATGCAGAGGACATGTTACTCCGGGATGTGAGGCTTTGGGACACTGTATGGAAAAAATTCACATAGGTCACTGAGAGGTTGGGTTAGGCATTCAAGGATAGCAGTGACATTTGCGGGAGACGGCTTAGCTAGGAGGCATAATTACACAGTTTTTCCACGAAGGAAGTGTTGGAACTAGGGAGCAATGGAAGTGAAAACTGCGCAGATTTCCAGATGAGGTGGGAGGCGACTAAGAAGCTTGTTGGTTAAAACTTTGCAGATCTTGGAGGCAGTCATGCAGGACATGTCTACACAATTTTCGAGCTGAGCGGGGTGTCGGGCAGTAGGTGAACTATCCAAGAAAACTGCACAATTTTCAGGAGGAGTGGCAAGGAGGCTAGCAAGGGGACTCATTTATAGTGTAGTGATAGGTAGCAAGTGCCTATCCCTCTTTTCTGCGTAATTTTTTTAGGTAGTACAAGCATGGTGGCAAACAAATTCTGCACAATTTTGGGGATGAGTGCAACCCTGGGTCACTACCCAGTCAAATTCTCTGGTTGCCCAGCGAGAGCCTTGATAGATAGACTTGTAAGAAGTGCATATTGAGATATCTTCTTGGGAAGCTTCTGCATTATTCTAGGTGACAGTTAACCAGGTTGATTCCAGGACTATGTAGTGCAAAATACCTAGAGGGCAGTCTGAAGATTTATGTAGTTCCAGGCAATAGTGCTTGGTCACTGAGAGCTAAGACTATGCAATGCAGCTCAATGGAGGTCTAGTTTATTGATGGCAGTTGAGTCGACAAACCATCGGAAAAAATGGCTAAGTGTGTGAGCGAGTGAACTCATGTACACATGACCTTGCGAACACACATTCAACATGACTTGTCAACAAGACTTGTCAACAAGACACTCCAAATCATAAGACAAAATATGCTGAGTGTGACTCACTACAATATTGTTTAATGGTCAAATCGACTAGTGTGACTCTTCAGATAGACCTTTGGACAGCCGTGACAATACTTGCGCAATAGTGCTTACAACATTTTGTATGAGTGTGGCAGGTGTTTACATAGTCGAAACAACTCATGCACACAAAGACAAATCTTTGATATCATGAAGACAAGGTTGCAAGAATGACACGACAATCAACGTGACGAAGAGGACACTTGGTAAAGGACCTAGAATTGATGCATTACTTCCTAAGGTTTGAGGTCTCGCAAAAGTGAGGCAAGATTTTCCTTTATCAAGGAAAATATATTGTAAAGATACTTCAAATATTTGGGATGATGGACTATAAGTCCATGACTCTGTTGATGGTACTTAACTTCAAGAAGTTATCCGGAAGTGTTATTGGGCCCGATTTGGGAAATCCTTTTGCGTATCATCAACTTGTGGGGGGCCTGATGTTCTTGGTGAAATCCCGACTGGACATATACTTTTCATTGAATACATTGAGCTAGTTTATGGTCGATCCTCATCACATACATTGGATTGTTGCCAAGAATCTCTTTAGGGCACAATCACTTATGGACTAAGATACATTTTTGGGAATGTGAGGCTCCATTGTTACTCTAATGCAAACTAGGCTAGAAGTGTGGTGGAATGTAAAAGAACATCTAGATGTTGCTTCTCTCTAGGTTCTACTTCGATATCATGGATGAGGAGGAAGTAGAAGTCGGATGCCTTGAGCACCACTAAGGCTGAATACATTGCTACTAGTTTAGCCTCTTGTGAAGTTGTTTGGTTAAGGAAGATCTTTAGTGAGGTGTTTGGACATGTGCTGGATATTACCGTGATCTTCTGCAACAATGGAAGTGGGATTCATCTTTTGAAAAATCCCGTGTTTCATGACCACTCCAAGCATATTGATATGAGGTACCACTTTATCCGGGATATGGTACAATAGGGAACAATAAGGTTCCAACACATTGGGACTAATGATTAGGTTACCGATATTCTTACAAAGCCCCTCAGAAAGGTCAAATTATTAACTTTTGATGAACAACTTCGAGTCATGGAGAGACCCTCTTATGAGGGTCTTGTATGAGCTGGATGTTGAGCTCTAGGAGCTCTAGGGTCTTGGGGTACTTCTTGGATAGATGAGAGACCATAGGGTGAGTGGTTCACCTTCTCTTGCAAGCACATCCTACCCATGCAATTTGGGCCTCATGGGAAGTACCTCTCATCTGGCCAATGAGCTAGGAAATGAGGATAGGGACCATAATACTATCGATGGACGCATCGTGTACTAACGTACTCCCTATGCTAGGATGTTGATATTGATCTAGGATGAATGGAAAGTGACTTCGGTTCAGTTAAGAGTGGTATGACACACTCTCTTTTATTGGAGATTGACTTCGGGTAAGTGGAGAATGGTATGATACATTCTCGATCATTTCCTCCTTCTCCATAGTTCAGGAGAGCACAAAAGAGCAGAGATAGTGATGCTACAGATTGTCAGACAATTTTGCAGGTGAAGTTCTCCCTAGTTGAGAGGGAGCGTTAATTTTGGAAACTAGGGCCAAACTTCACATTGGACACCTCATATGAGGTAACTCATATTTTTCTTAGATTCCTCTCTTGGATAGGTGTAGGACTGATCGAAAGATCATCCCATTCTGACATGTACACATGAAATTATAAATTTATTTTGATTATGTACAAATTGTCAAGGTTCGCAAGCAAACTTATGTAGGCTCAAAATCCCAACACTCACGTCTATTCATCCTCAACGCTTGCCTATAAATACATGACGCCTCCTCCTCATTTGGACACAATTCACTCACTCACATATTCTATCTCCTTCATGGATTGGATACGAAAATATGAAGTTACTCTCCACGCGTGTGAACAGAAGGACGAGTTTTATGTTCCAAGCTTTGGCTAGATTTTACCAAAAAGTTCAGAGGTTGTTTTGACTTGGAGTGACCAAGCGTTGACCTATTTTAGTGTGGTTTTGGGTGAAGGATTTATGTTCTAGCCGGTCGCAGTTCTCAGCACATAAACTGAGGCAATTTGACCTCGTGTTTGACCAAAATTGATTGTACTAGGGCTTAGTGGAACGTTGACTTTTGTAGACTAGTTTTGACTTGACTTTTTCAGATTGTTTTGGGATGATTAGACTTGTTGATGGAGGCTAGAGTTGACTATGTTTGGCCAAGCTGAATTGAGGAAGAAATTTGCCCTCTTGACCAACTTTGACTCTCTAGTTAGGGCTTTCTATTTTTGTTGTTTGACTAATCATAGTTTCAGTGTAGTTGGACAAGTATATATTATACATTGTACTACAAGTATATATTATACATTGTACTCTCTCTGTGTGGTGAACTTTTGAAGAATTGTAAGAAGAATTGATCAAGGGTTTCCCCACATTGGGGTTTGGCTCTAGTCTTCTACTTTTATTGTTTATATTCTATCTGCATTTTACTATCATATTGATGTGATTGTTAAATTGGATATTGATATTGAGCTAATAAAGAAATTAAAATAAAATTCTTGTAAGCATAAAGCATACCATTGTTATCCTAAATTAACACCTCCTCTCTATTTATAAAAATAAAGTAAACACATTAAAAAAAACACTAACATCATCTTATATTTCTTTATCAAATTCATCATTTAAATCTATGCATAATTTGCTTATCATTAATCCTACACAAACCGATTCCAAATCAATTAAAACAATGATACTATTGACACTCCACACCCAAACCTTAGTTTGGCAATATGCCATATTTGGGTTCAGTCATATAACTTAGGGAAACAATTTTATAGTTCAGAGTAATGACAGGGCTCTTGTGATATGACCCGGAGTGTTAAGTGTTAAGAGTTAATCTTGTGGTTGATAGTTACAAAGCTGCAAACTGGCTAACTATCATAACCGATTCAACAATTAATCATTTATGTAAACAACTAATCACTAGCAACTAAGTAAACGTTTCATTATGTGTGATTTAGTCCCATAATCCATGTATGTCAGGATCAATCTTTGCAACTTCTAGGGGGAGATAGGTGGTAGCAAGAAAATTCTTAAGGCTTGAACTTCGCTGAGAGTATTACAGCTAACTGCGGCATTTTATAAGGTTGACATGCCTAGTATAGAAGTAAGACATGAAAAATAAAATCCAAGACATGCCTAGTATAGCATTTTATAAGGTTGACATGACAAATAAAATCCCAGTTTTTGCTTATAGAAGTAGATACAATGGCAATAAAATAAAGAGTGTACAATCAGAAAATAATATTTTCTTAAATTTTGAGTATATAACAACCAGAACCTTTTAAATTGTACAGCATTGCTTCAATATCATGTGAATAGCAATCTAGTTTTCAGATCAATGTCAGAGTAATAACTTTGATGCACCTCGTCAAACACACTACCAAAACAAAATACGTCTTTTATACAACAGACTCTCATGTCATAAAAGGATTGATTCTGAGTAATATTCTCACCTAAGGGAGAATCTGCATTTTGTTCAACACCATGATCTGGAGTTTTATCTTTCCCTTCATCTACAGGAGGTGACCTGTCTGACTGAGAACGATTTCCAGGTTCCTGCAGCTTAGGATTATCGGGCAATGGAATTGCAGGCAAATGGTATAGCCCTTCAACAGAATCATCCGAATCACTCTCTGAAGACTCTTCTATTGTCATGATGTCAAGCTATTCAAACAATGTTACAACATTCAGTAGATATTCAGTACATAGACCCAAATGACAAGGTTGAAAAGGGACGTCAGTTATATATACCTCAGTGTCAGGATACATATCAAATTCATCTTCTCTCTCAATATATTCCCGTGGCTCCTGGGAATCGAACTCCATAGTAGATGCACTAAAATACTCTTCTTCTTTGGTCCATATGTAAATTTTCCCAGACTTGGCCACCGAAACCAGCAGTGGCCGAATGGGATGCCAAGATAAATCTGTCAAACCTTCCTCTGGCCCTTCTATTATTTTCACAAACAGTCCAGATCTGTGCCATATAAATATCTTGTGTTCCCTTTCGCTATCAATTCCACCCACAACCCACTTACTGTCACCACTGAAGCATGCAGACTTCCAGTGAGGAGTACTGTTAACAGCGCCCTGGAATTCTTTTGAAAGTTTCAAACACTGAGATCCCACTGAGATCCCACCGAAAGCATTGACTAACACTCCCAAAACACGAGCTGCTTCTTTTTGGGGTAGACAACTCTCAAAAACACGAAGTGTGCGATCCGAGTTAGAAAGCAAATACTTGCCACACTTGCTAAAAACAAGTTGCCTAATTACTCCACGCCCAGGAACCTCAAATACTGCTTGTACGTTTCTCGTTTCCGTGTCAATAATCAATATCTCCCCTTTCGAATTCCCAGCATAAATTAAGTCACCTCTCTTATTAAAAGTTGCAGCAGTAAATAGTAAAGTTGATATGCTGTTAGAGTCAACAGAATGTGCTGAAACAGGAAGTATATTTTGTTCGCTTGAATTGAAGTCGACGAGGATTGGTCGACTGAGGACGGGACAAACTAAA
Source organism: Pinus taeda (assembly GCA_000404065.3). Taxonomy (NCBI): domain Eukaryota; kingdom Viridiplantae; phylum Streptophyta; class Pinopsida; order Pinales; family Pinaceae; genus Pinus; species Pinus taeda. The sequence continues at coordinate 150,997 of APFE030440654.1, read as the reverse complement.
GCCAAAGATGGATTGAATGATCCAGGATGGAGACGAGCATGGGAGAAATTCCGTTGGAGTTGAATACGAGCAATCTCTCGACCTTCGGCAACATCCCAGAGAATCAAAGATTTACCCTTAGTGGATGTAAGTATTCGGCGACCACACTTGGACCAACACACGCTTGTAATAGCTGCACCATGCTCTTTGTCACAAAGTTCCTTGGCAACCCCTCTGGTTTCAAAGTCCCATATAACACAAGTTCCATCTGTACACCCAGCTGTTTCATCCAGGCAAGCAACAACTAAATCTCTTTTCCGCGGTTAGAATGAAAGCGAACAGTTCAAAATGCAAAGGAAGTAGACTAGGGAATGACAATTTTGCAGAGAAAATGCCCATAAATTTTGATTTTGAACATGGATACACAGTTTTACCTATTTTAATTTTGATTTTAAACATGGATAAATAGCTTGAGATATTATACTGGGTTGTAGAATAAATTAATAATAAAAACTTTAATTATTTAAAACATTTTAATTTTATAAATTTCATTTCTGTCTCAATGTGAAAACAACATGTAAAAAATGATAATACTTTTATTAGCTCACAGACTTGGACTGCTACACATTATTTCTTTTATTTTTCTCTTTCCATCAACATTTGTAATGAACATAAATAATAAGTATTTTCCTTAGAAATATGAAATGATACCTATTTTATTTAATGATTATTCTAAATAGCAAAAAATCCAAAATTAAAACTTTGGACACCTCCATGCTATCTCTAATAATTACTTTCATGAAAACTTAGTATATTAAAAATCTATACATCTACAAACAACAAAGCTGGACAAAGGTTCATTGTTTTAGAGTCTTCTCATAGTCCTCAAATCTACCCTACACAGATTTCAATAGAATATTGCTGATTTGTCTTTAAGATGAATCTATACTGGTTATATACTAGCTTAGATGTGTGTTACCCAAAGGGATAAAAAGATAAAATACCACCTCTAACGACATAAAAATAGAAGATCAGATATTATCTTTTTCTATTGGTTTCATGTGAGACATCAATTTTTTTTTTTTAAACTTATTGTAGTCTGGAATCTGGTAAAAAAAATATAAAAAATTCTGGCAGTAGCAGTTTTTGAATGTGTTATTTTATGGTGGAAATGGATTCAACACCATCAGACACCAATGGAACAGCTAAATTCCTGAAATTTGATAGCTATAATCTAAATATATATAAAAAATTATGTAATTAAAATTTCTATAATTTTCACAATAAAACTAATTAAACTATTACACATAGATATGATAACATTGCCTTCAGAGAAGAGATAGCAACAAACTACAGTACGAACATTCAACTCAGCAACAAATAAATTGTCCTTAGATGATCCAGCATCGGACCATGCACAAATGCTAGCTATATAAATTACATGGCTAATGACACTCGAACTTTCTCGCCAAAGTAGCGGATTTGTAGAAATAACGATCTTTCAAATCGTTCATTGATTATCGAACGTGTACAAAAATGTTGCTTTTTTGTGAAATTTTGGTTCATGGATTATTGAATGTCTATGGAAATATTTCGATTGGAAAATTTCAGTTTTTGTCCTTGCTAGGCATTGTAATTTTTTTCGTGGGAGAAATTAATTTGTCTTTGTTTTCAAAAGAACTAAATGTCTCTAAATTTATGCATTGGGCATGCATGAAGATAACTAGTAAGAGTTACATGAAGAGAATTAGTAAGAGTTACAGACTAAGCACAATATCTATTTTTGATGAATAAAACATGAAACCATTATGTTAGATATAATTTCTCTAGCAACTATGATATCATGAGGGAATATAATAGCTTTTTTGTAGCATTTGTAAGATGTTCTAGAGTTGCAGTTTTTTCTCTTTGTTGAAACTCTTTTAAATCTATGGAACTCAACAAATTGTTATAGGGTTCAAGATCTACCAAGGTATCTGAAGTCATTCACATTTTCAGCTCTCAAGAAATGTATTTGTGCATTTCAGGCCTCAGAGTTGGCTTGGAGGGCATATCTTCAACAATGCACAAAATGTGTTAGAAGAAAAGTGTACAAAGAAGAAGGTTTAACAGAAATTTATTGTGGATTTCTGGTCTCAGAATTGGCTTGGGCTGCATATCTTCAACAATGCACAAGATGTGAAAGAAGAAATATGTACAAAGAAGAAGATATTGACCAAGTACTCACACTTTGAAGGTTGTTTCTTTGCAAATTGTCAAGGGAGACTTGCAAAAGGGTAACATCTCTCTACATCATTTACCAAAATAAACTTTTGAAAAGAATAGTAGCACTAACCTGAAAAGACACCTATGACACATATATTAGTGGCTTTAAAGACTCAATGAAATATCTTTCTAGTTAGGCTTATATAAAATACAATAAAAATTCCCTTAAAATTTTACAATGTGAACTAATAATACATTATCTAATTCTCTATGCTTAAATAATGTGATCATCACAATCATCACAATTTCAGTGATGTAAATAATGGATGGTGATGATGAATGCCTTGTTTTATGTTTTTCATATTTTTTAGTTCTTCTCTCTTAGTTTCTTGAATATGAAACATCTAAACTTTATCCCTCATCCTGTTGTTATTCAAGAAACTTCCAAACTTTGTTTTTCATCGTGTTGTTTTTTTCTCATTCTATTTCTTGTTTCTGGTAACCATTTGAATATACCTTGTACCTTATGGAATAAATTTTATTCCCATTTGAATCTACCTTGTACCTTATGGAATACATTTTATTCCCATTTGAATCTACCTTGTACCTTATGGAATACATTTTATTCCCATTTGAATCTACCTTGTAACTTATGGAATACATTTTATTGCACTATGGACTTCAATAGGCAATGGTGGGTGAACTTGAACTTCAAAAATTAACTACAACTATGGTTGGCCACCTTGGCCTCTATAGTTGAAGCACAAACATGTGGGAATGTTTCTCTTAAATAATAATAATATTATGAAAAGAATGCAATGTAGAAACTTTCCAATCTTACTAACTAAGCATGGTATATGATATATGTTCTTTTATTTTCTTCAGTACTCCGAAATGCAACTTGATGGGCCCAAGAATTATCCATTTTATTAGGCTCATTTGATTATTTATAGACACTTAAAACATGTATTTGACCCCCTTACTTGCACATCATAGAGTTAATTAGTAGTATTAATGGGTACTTAGGAATGTGGTTTATCCTTCCTTATTATGTTCATAATATTATTTATTTTTGTAGAATATTGAGAGAATATTGAGTAAATTCTGAATTAGATAATATAAGGACCTACTCTTGTTGAGAAGTCTAAAGTGAAAGGATTATAGAGATTTCTTTTTACTTGATAACTGCTTGTGATTCCTTTTTACTCATCACCTTTGCTACTTATTATTATATGTATGTATCATCAAACAAATACCAAAACAAGAAGAACAAGAACACATATTCTAGGATGCAAGCAGGGGCAAAAACCTCTACACTTGAGAGGAAAACCCTTCAATCTCATCTCTTCCTTATAAATTCTTCAATTCACCCTCCAATACCAATACAAACCTCTAGAGATGATGTACTAACCTTGATCCTATCAAACCCAATCAAATCTCTTCTAGTCACACTTCTTCAATCTCTAGCACCATAGATCTGAAATTTTTTCCACCCAAACAGCTATTGTTGCTACAAGTGTGAGATTTTATATACCTTATGAGCCTTCCTTTGTCATTTTCTTGACTTTCCCTTACCTCAAGAATGTGAGGATTACCCTTGATGACCTTTGCTTGACCTACTTATCTCCTTTTCTCCAAGATCAAGCTTGAAGATAGAAATCCTATTTCTTGTTGTAGAAACCCTAGTTCTCTGTAGCATGTGTGAGAGAGAAATAACCCAAAAAAATGTCTTCTTCATCCTCTTCCTTCTTCACTGCCTTCTTCTTGCTTCTTCTTTGCTAGAATGAGAGACAAATGAATGTATCTCAAGGAGGATGAGCTCCCTCCTATATATAGGTTCTTCAAGGTTGGGGTGGCTCTTCCTTTTAGGGTGAGTTGCCAACTGGGAGGCCGACTTCGTCTTGGAGGGCAATGGGACACTTTTTAAGACACAAATAATTTTCTTTACAAGTTACACTGTGCTTGATGGGGCATTCAACTTATGACAATGACTATTTTGACTTCTTAACCTAAGACAAACCCTAGAATCACTCAATGGGGACTTGACATATAAAATAAGAGACCTTCAACCTTGGGGACTTGACATATAAAATAAAAGACCTTCAACATGAAACCCATGCTCCAAAAATAATAATAATAATTTTTCTTTCATTTTACACTTTACAATAATCAAAAGTACATTTCATCTATATGAAGATCGAACCTACTTACACATTTTTCAACACTCCCTCTTAACGAAGAAGGTATTCATATATGTTACATGGACATTCTCAATTTGAAGAGATCTCAAAAGAAGAGTAAGATTGGTAACACATGTGTAATAGAATCATACCAACCAGCATTGTGTGATAGAAAGGACTTGACTAACAAATTGATCTCTCCACAAGATCAGAGCACAATGATGGCAAGACCAATGATTTACAGACACCATCATCATTGTCTCTCAAGGTACATACTCCACCCACGTGTTGACAAAGTATGACTTTCTTTGGACTATTCTTATCTTGGATAGCTAGTCCTCACAAAGTATGACTTTCTTTGGACTATTCTTATCTTGGATAGCTAGTCCTCAAAGAATATTGGTCCACGACTACTCCCATTTTGGATGCCGTGCAACATCACATCCTCAGAGAGTATGAGATGTGAAATATTTATCCAATCTTCCATTTTGTTTTCCCAAGTGAAGACAATAATGATGCACCTATCTCTCCCTCTTAACTAGGGGGGATATACAAATCAAATGAAACTTGTCCCTCAAATACACAAGCTTCTTATTAGGAAGATATTTTGTCAATATGTCAACTACATGTTCATCAATGGACATATATTGTAGTTGAAATACACCATCTTGTACTAGTTTCTGAATATAGTGATACTTGTTATTAATATGCTTTGTCTTTCCATGAAATATTGTGTCTTCATACAATTGTATACAACTGGTATTATCATAATGTATCACTATAGGGTCCATGGGTCCAACAAATAGGTTAGATAACAAATTCCTTAACCAAACCACTCCTTTTCTTACTTCACATGCTACAACATAATCAACCAAAGCAACTGTAACTTGATTTTTTCTCATCCATGAGTGATCCAAAATGGATCCTAAAACCTCTGATTCTTCATATAGCTTAACTATTGGAAACACTATCGAAACGAAAAATAGTGAAAGAATGGCAGAAAATAGAGCTAACCGAAAGCACAACAAGGATGCACAGTGGGTGTCGGATCAGGCCAATCAACAGTCCAGATCAAATCGGGATATCGCAATTGGGAGAAGTCAACAGAGTACATCGAAGGTATCCCTATGGAAATCTTGATAGCGATCAATGCCATTTAACGAGGACTGTTGATCAAGCACGCAGATCAATGGCCCCGATTAACATGTAATATCGCATCACTAAAACACAAGGGAAGATTTACCGGAGGCTCGAAGACCATGCGATATGCAATTGCGATATATCGCATCGTAGCAATACAAAGGAGCAAGGGCTGATACAATATGTGACTTGCAATAAGCCGAACCCGATGGGGTTTATGGATGCGAATTGATATATTTTGAGTTTTAAGAAAAAGGGATTTGTTGGGCTTTTCTGTGTACTAGCGTATTTTCGAATAAAAACCAAAATACGAAGGAAATGTGCCCAAAGCGATAAAAGCGAGACCCAAAAGATTTAAAGACACAACTTTATATTATTTGAGTTCCATGGTAAGCGGGATTTTAGGCGGGCCTCACACGGTAAGTTGTATTGGACGGGCTTCGCCCGATCCCATGCACTAGCCAATACGTGGCTTGGCGTAGGAAAGAGAAAACTTCCTTTTCAGGTGGGTAATCTCAGTTCACATAAGCCACCCCAAATAGATATCAACTAGTGGATTGGAGATCACAAACATCAATGGTGGGCTTGCGATAGTGACCAAAGGTAGATCTGAAAGGATTATAGAGAATATTCAATGTTATTTGAAGTCTCATAGAAAGAGTTTTTATGGATTTTTCATTATTTTTTGTGTATTTCTCTATGTAAACAGGGAAATGATTTTCTAGGATTTTACCCTCGCCCTGATCCTTTCCGTTACCAACAGGTGGCCAACATACCTTAGGGAGTTCTAGCAATAATTTTTAAACACTCCAGAAGGAAAGGAAGGGACAACAGCCGAGAGCGAGAGAGCCCGAAATGGGAGACGAATAGACAAGTGTCGATAGGCTTAAAAGCCATTCAATGGCAAAGATGGAGGAGGCAGTTGCTGAGAGAGAGAGAAAGAAGAACATAGAGAGCAAGAGGGAGAGTGTGTGTACTCTTGTAGACTTGAGGATTTCAAGTAAATCTGCGTTGTTTTGTCACTGTTGTGTTGAGACTCGATTTGAGCTCACATTTGTAATAATCTGCTCTTGAAGACATAATATAGAGGTCAACACTGAAAGCTGGACCAGGAGACATATCGAGGAAGTCTCGTGAAGTCCTTGATTATTTTGTTATGTTAATATATGTGACTGTTATGTTTTCTAACTGCTCATTGTCTATATTATTCGAAATCTTTTTGATCCATTGCACTAAGTAATATAGGCATTCTTGCACAAGAGTGTGTAATACCTTTATATTGATTTAAGATCTCATTATGAGATCAAGTGGTATCACAGCTTTAGGTTTTGTTAAGGTTAGACAAGCTTGTGGTAGATTTTGAATGCTAACTAGATTAAAGCTCATATTAGGAGAAGGAGAACTTGTTGAGGCTAATCCGGAGATTGGAAGAGTCTTTTCTCATAGGAGAATGGTAGAAGAAACTTCGTTGGGATCAGAATCTCAATTTATGGAAGATTTTAAGGCACTCTAAGCCATGGTGGAAGAGATGTATCTGGAATTTAAGAAGGGTTGAGATGAAAGCCTCTCAACACCTAAATCAAACAAAAGAGCAGAGAAACCTTTTCTAGTTGCCTCTCTAGAAGGCAAAGGAAAAGGAGAAATGCCTCCTCCACCAACTCATCCACCATCACCTTCATCATCCTCATCATCTTCTTCATATAAAATTAGCCCTGAAAAGAAAAGAAAACTTCTTTGATTAAATTAGATGTGAAGTTTGATTTGCCAATTTATGATCGAGAACTAAATGCAGAGAAGCTATATAATTGGATAAGACAGATTGATGTATAGTACAGTGTGTAGAACATTGATTCAGAAAGGAGAAAGATTCAGCTAGATAGCCTTCGACTTGGAGGAACTACACTAGTATGGTGGGAAGGAAAGACACAAGCTCATCTGAAAAAACATGGTAAAATCCTTTCTACCTTGAAAGACTTTGTTTCTGTTATCGAAAATAAATTCTATACTTTAGCTTACATGCAACACGCAATGATGGGCTAACAAACTCTTCTCCAGTTGAAGGGTCTCCATAGTTATTTAAAGCATACTATACTCATGTTTAATCCCACTAGCTTAGATGATGTATCAGTTCAAGCAACACATCTAGAAGCTAGAGGTAAGAATGTAAACCCAGAGGTTGGGGGAACATCTAAATATTCTGTAAGGAAGAACAAGGGAAAGAAGAAATTGAAATGGAAGGAGAGGAAAGAAAACACTATAAAGAAGGATAAACCTTCATGCACTCATTGCAAGAAAGAAGGAAATGATGAGGCACACTACTGATCTTTTCATCTAGAACTGAAACCCAAGAAGTTCGGTGGTAAGGAGAGAAAGAATGTTGGAGCTATTCAGCAAGGCTTGGGATCAAATTCAGGGGATGAAACAATAGTTACAACCACAGGTATTAGAGGTAAAGATTCTAAAGCATCCACAAGTAATTCTACACAATCTGTTAATAATGAAAGTAACGAGGGAGAAAGAAATGAGATTTTTTGTATTAGAGTAATTTCCAAATATAATAAGATTGATACTTTGTTTGATAGTGGATGACAAGTAAATTTGATTTTTGAAACAATTGTAAAGAATTTGGGATTACAAACAAAACCTCATGAGAAGCCATATCCATTAGGTTGGGTGTGTTATGAAACAAAGCTACAAGTAACGAGACAATGTAAAGTTAGGTTTGCTATTGGGTCAACATTTGTAGATGAGGTTGAGTTAGATATAGTTCCAGTGGATATATGTGGTATTGTTTTGGGAAGTCCATACTTGTATAATAGGAAAGCAATCTTCTATAGAGTTGAAAATAAGTGTCAACTCACTAAAGATGGAATAGAATCTATTGTAAGAGATCATAAACTCAAAAATAACTATTCTCTCATTAACTGAGGATAAATGAAAAGAATTGTGAATTCAAGTAAGCATACTAATGGTTGTAAAGGGAAAGAATCCTAAAAAATCCAATGCATTTGAAGGCTGTGATTATAAACAGAAGTTTGATTTAGTTAAAGTTGTTTTAGAGTATGATGTTCTATTTCAAGAACCAAAAGATCTGCCACCCAAGCAAGAAATAGTACATGATATTTGTTTGCATCAAGATGCTCCATTACCTAACAATGGAATGTACAGGTTGTTAGCTAGAATGCAGAGATAAAGAAGAAGGTATAGGATTTGCTCGAAAAAGGGTTTATACGACCAAGCATATCACCATGTGGATCTCTAATCATGCTGGTGAGAAAGAAAGATGGATTGTGGAGAATGTGCATTGATTATAGAGCACTGAATAAAACAACTATCAAGAATTGTTATCCTCTTCCTTGTATTAGATCAATTGAAAGAAGCACTTTACTTTTCTAAGTTAGACTTGCGAAGTGGCTATCATGAGGTGAGAGTTGCAAAACAAGGTGCATGGAAGACTGCTTTCAAGACAAAGCAAGGAATGTATGAATTGTTGGTTATGCCTTTTGGCTTAACTAATGCTCTTGCTACGTTTATGAGAGTTATGAATGATGTACTCACACCTTTTATTGATGATTTTGTAATTGTTTATTTAGATGACATACTTGTTTTTAGTAAGACATGGGAAGACCATGTAAAGCATGTAAAGTAGACTTTAGATGTTTTGAAAAGAGAAAATCTCTATGTAAAATTGTCAAAATGTGAATTTGGCAAAAAGTCTTTAAATTATTTGGGTCATATTGTAGGGGTGGTGAATTGAAAATAGATCCATCTAAGTTTGAATTCATTGTGAATTGGCCTAAGCCCAAATCTGCGACAGAGGTTAGGAGTTTCCTAGGGGTAGTGCAATACTGGAGAAATTTTGTTGCTAAATTTTCATTGATTGCAGCTCCATTACATGCTTTAACAGGATTGAAACAGGTGTTTATGTGGGGAGGCAAACCGCAGAAAGCCTTTGACGCCTTAAAAGAGAAAATTAGTACAACACTAGTACTAACACTATGAGATCTTCAACATCCATTTGAGATTGAGACACATGACAGTGACTCTGCCATGGGAGCAGTGTTGATACAACACGGTAAACCCATATGTTATCATTCTAAGACAATTACTTATGCAGTAGTTAATTATCCACATATGATAAAGAATTGTATGCATTAGTACAAAGTGTGAAAAAGTGGAGACATTACCTAATGGGTAAGGAAACATTCATACATACAGATCATCAACCACTTCAATATTTTCACTCACAAACTAAATTGCAGCAATCAAGACATTATAGGTGGATGGGTTTCTATAGCAATTACATCTTGTCATCAGATATATGAAGGGCATACACAATAAGGTTGGAGACATGTTATCAAGACCAATCATAAATGCATCTACTATACTTAAGCATAATTCAGTAATGCATGAAAGTTACATTGAACAATTTGCCCACGATGTAGATTTTAAAGATGTATATGCAACTTTAAGTCATGGAAAACAAGTAAATGAATTGGATTATTATCTAAAGGACCAATGCTTATATCATTTGGGAAATTTATGTGTTCCACAAACTGAAAGAGTTAACATGATTCAAGAAGCGCATACTTCTCTAATATTAGGTCATTTTGGTGTAAGTAAAACAGTTTCACAATTGCAGAGGTTCTTTTATTGGCCTAGAATGCATGAGACAATTTCTAGATATATGAAAGGATGTACTATGTGTGCTACAAGAAAGCCTAGTAATAGAAAATTAGGCTTGTACACTCCACTTCCATTTCCTTCTCGTCCTTGGGAAAGTGTTTCCATGGACATTGTTGGGGGATTACCAAAATCTAGAAAAGGTCATGATTATTTGTATGTTGTTGTGGATAGGTTCACTAAAATGTGTATTTTGATACCTTGTGACAAGCAAGTTACAACTGAACAAACAACAAAGTTGTTATTTCAGAATGTATGGGTTCATTTTGGTTTACCCACTTCGATTGTATTGGATTGAGATTCTTGAATTGTTTGGAAGTTTGGTCAAATCTACGAGAGTTGATGGACACGAGATTGGATAAGAGAACAACACTTCATCCACAGATAGATGGTTAGATAGAAGTGGTCAATAGGACATTGATCCTATTTCTTAGAGGCTATTGCACAAGCATCCCGATCATTGGGATGAGCATTTGTGCTATGTGTAGCATGCTTACAACCATGCCAAGAACTCTTATACTCAGAGATCTCCTTTTGAGACTTGTTTTGGCTCTATACCAAATTTTCCCTTGGATTTTTGTCTTTGGCAAGGACATAGTAGTTGATGGACATAGTGATGTGGACAAAGAAACCAAGTTCATTGAACAAATCCAAGAAATTCACCTGGAAGTACAGGAACAACTCGAAATAAGTCAAGATAAGTGCAAGGCAAGACATGACAATCATCGGGTTGAACATAGTTTGCAAGTTGGTGATCAAGTTTGGTTGTACATCATCAAAGATAGAATGCAAAGTGAAGGTAAGAAGCTGAAACCAATAAGGTATGGACCTTCCAAGGTACTTGATAAAATTGGTGAAAATGCTTTTTTCCTTGATTTGCTAGCTTATATGTAGATATATTCAGTCGTTAATACAAAAAACTTGAGATTGAATGAGCCTTCATTGATTGAAGATGCTAAAGAGAAAATTTAGTTGCCTTCTATTGAGTATCTTTTCCCTGAATATCTCAATGAGTTATAGGAAGATATAGTTCTAGACAGGAAGGTGAGAACTATACGTGGAGGGTATGTTGAGTACCTGAGAATAGGGCTCAAAGGTTCCAAGCAAAGCACGATGGATAGAAGTAAAGAAGTGAGGGAGTTGTATCCTCACTTGATCGATGCCTTAAAAGAACCAAATTTTGGTGGTCCAAAAGATTTTCAGTGGGAAGGCGTGATCCAAATGGATCCTAAAACATCTAATCCTTCATATATCTTAGCTACTAGAAACACTATTGAAAGGGAAAACAGTGAAAGAATGGCAGAAAATAGAGCTAAGAAAAAACGTAGGTAGGATGCACAAGAGTCGTCGGCTCAGATCGATCAACGGTCTAGATCAAATCAAGATATCACAATCGGGAGAAGTCAACAAAGTACATCGGAGGCATCCCTATGGAAATTGTGATAGCGATGAGCGCGATTTAATGAGGACCATTGATTAAGCATGCATATCAACGACCCAGATTAACATGATATATTGCATCGCTAAAACACAAGGGAAGACTTATCGGAGGCCCAAATACCATGCGATATGTGATTACGATATATTGCATCACAGCAATACAAAGGAGTGGGGGCCGATACAATATGTGACTTGTGATAAGCTGGACCCAACGAGGTTTATTTATGTGAATTGATATATTTTGAGTTTCGATAAAAAGGTATTTGTGGGGTTTTTGTTTGTATTAGCGCATTTCCAAATAAAAAATAAAATACAAAGGAAATGCGCCCAAAGAGATAAAAGTCGGACTTGAAATATTCAAAGGCACATCTTTATATTATTTGAGTTTCATGGTAAGCAGGATTTCAGGCAAGCCTCAGGTGGTAAGTGGTATTGGACAGGCTCCGCCCGATCCCATACTCTAGCCGACACATGGCTTGGCATAGGAGAGAGAAGAATGTCTTTTCGAGTGAGTAATCTCCGTGGACATAAGCTGCTCGAAATAGATATCAACCATTGGATCGGAGATCATGTAGATCAATGGTGGGCTTGCGATAGGGACCAAAGGTGGATCTGAGAGGATTATAGAGCAGATTTAATGCTATTTGAAGTCCGATAGAAAGAGTTTTTATGGATTTTTCAATGTTTTTTGTGTATTTCTCTGTCTAAATAAAGAAATAACTTTCTGGGATTTCACCCATGCCAGCGATCCTTTCTGTTATGACCAGGTGGGCACCATACCTTAGGGAGTTTTAGCAATGATTGTTAAATGCTCCAGAAGAAAAGGAAGGGACAGTGGACGAGATCCAGAGAGCCCGAAATGGGAGATGAACAAACAAGTGCCTATAGGCTTAAAATCCATTCAATGGTAGAGATAGAGGAGGTAGTTGCTGAGACAGAGAGAAAGCGGAAGATAGAGAGAAAGTGGGAGAGTCTGTGTACTCTTGTAGACTTGTGGATTTCAAGTAAATCCTTGTTTTTTTGTGACTGTTGTGTTAAGACTCGATTTGAGCTCACATTTGTAATAATTTTCTCTTGAAGACATAATATAGAGGTCAACAATGAACGTTGGACCAGGAGACATAGTCAGGGAGTCTAGTGAACTCCTTGATTATTTTGTCGTGTTAATAAGTGTAACTGTTATGTTTTCTAACTGCTCCTTATCTATATTATACACAATCTTTTCGATCCATTACACTAAGTAATATAGGAATTCCTGCACATGAGTTTATAATACCTTTATATTGATTTAATATATCATTATCACATCAATAAGACCATGGAGGATCCCAAACTAAAACATCCTCTTGTAGTGCTCCTTCTTTCTCATTCCTTCTATCATACTCTAGGAAATAGTCAATGGTTCCCTCCAGATATCTTAGAATATGTTTGTTGTTATCTAATGATCATGCTTCAGCTCCACTTGGAATTGATTGAGAACATTTAATACAAAGTCATATGCCTGGTTGAGTGTTCACCAAGTACATTAGTGAGCCAAACAATTGTCTATACTTGGAAGGATCTACCAAGCTCGATCCAGAACTCAGTATTTTCAAGTTTATGATCATCTGATTTGCCACCGGTTTGCAGTCCATCATGTCAAACCTCTTCAACATGTTGATCACATAATTCCCTTGACTTAGATAAATCTCACAAAGCCCTTGTTAGACTTCTAGTCCCAAATAGTAATGCATCGAATGTAGATCCTTGATGTCAAATTTTACTACTAATTTCTTCTTACATTCTTCAATTCGACCTCCTACACCTATCAAGAGAAGATCATCTACTGGTTCACTCTTCACAACCTTAATATAAAAGTTTAGATCAACAAAACTCTTCATGAAGCCTAACCTCTGAAGGTATGCATCCATTCTAGCATACCATGCCCTTGGTGCTTGTTTGAGGCCATATAATTATTTCTTCAATATGGAAACATATGCCTTTATGTCTTTTACTTAAAATCCCCATGGTTTTTCTATATAGATTTCCTCATCAATTGTGTCATTCATAAATGTAGTCTTGACATCAATTTGGTTGATTTTCCATCCCATCGATGTTGTGAAATAGAACAATGGACATATAATTTTATATCTTGATGTCATAGAAAATGTCTCTTCATAGTCGACGCCTTCAAGTAGAGAGAAACTCCTAGCTACAAATATTTCCTTATATTTGTTAATACTTCCATCTAATGCAAGTTTGATCTTATAGGTCCATCTGGAAGTTACCACAAATTTGTCATTGGGACTAGGCACAATCTCCTACACTCCATTCTTCATTATATATTTATATTCTTCATTCATGGCATCCTTCCATTCTTCATGGTTGATAGCTTCTTCGAAAGTGGATGAATTTGCTTCTATTAGTTTCTCATGTAGTCTACATACCTAAAATATTGTTTGGGCTTATTGCTTTCCGTGAATGAGCCCTGAGTTGCTCCATGACCTGCTGCGTCAAGTAGTCGTAACTTCAACCTATTAGGTCTCGTTCTTAATTGAGGGATGACCACAGGTTGAATAGGTTCACTCGAACCTTCATCTTCATGATGATATTCTACTTCTTCCTTGTCAACTTCCTTTTTAAATATTGGAATTTCTTCATCATCAGAGTCCGTGGGAAGTTCCTTTCATTTCTTGAATGCAATACTTTCATCAAATATGACATCTTGACTAACTTCTGTATGGTGTCCTTCCTTTTCTTATATTTTGTAGGCCTTAGAGGAGTTGTAGCCAACAAATGTTCCCCTCGTGCCTCATGGATCCAATTTATTTCTTTTTTCCTTTAGAGTATGAATATATACAAAACAACCAAAGTTTAAGAGATGATCTATAGTTGTTTTCCTCCCAGTGAATACTTCTTTAGAAGTTATGTTATCCAGTGACTTGTGGGGACTTCGATTTTGAATATATACCAATATCTTCATGGCTTTGTCCCCACATAAACTTTGGTAGATATTGATCATGTAAAATTCTTTTACACTTTCTTCAATGGATCGGTTCTTTCACTATGCAACTCCATTTTGTTCCGATTATATGGGATTATCAGCTCCCTCTACATAAATCTATAATTTCCTTGGATTTATACTCTCCTTCATTATCAGATATTAGTATCTTGATTTTCCTTTTTGCAAGGTTTTCTACTTCATCTTTGAATTCTTGAAATTTTGTAAATACTTCATCCTTGTATTCCATCAAGTAAACCCAAGTTTTCGTTGAATGATCATCTATAAATGTGACAAAATATAGATGACCTCCAAGTCATTTTGGAGTCATAGGACCATATATATTATAATGAATAAGATCCAATATTTTTTTTGACCATGAAGCATTACTTCCAAATGGTCTCTTGGTATTCTCATCCAATGCACATCCTTTGCATACTCCTTAGTGAAATTCTTTCAATTCAGGGATTTCTTCTACTATAGAACTTAGAGTTCGAAGGATTTTGAAATGAATATATCCAAACCTTCTATGCCATAGTTCACATGGGTTTATTTTAGTGTGAACCAAAGCTTGTTCAAGAGCCAATATTGACATGTAAAGACTTTGTTTACGCATATCAATTACTCTAGAATTCTTTATGCTTGTGTTTTTACTCCACACTACAACTCTTACATTAATGAAAGCTACTCTATCACCATTATCTTCTATACTTGAAATAGAAAGTAAGTGATTATACAAGCTTGGAACAAATAGGATGTTGTTGAGATGAATGTTGCTTCCATTTTCCAGCTTTATAGATGTTGATCCAATTCCTCTTATAGGATATCTCTTATTATCTCCAAGTTCCATTGAGTAAGAATATTTTCCCTCTGATAATGTCTTCACTTATTTGTGATGACTATTCATGTGTCTAGATGCACCACTACTAATTACCCAAATATTCTTGTCTTGGAATGTACTAGTGAGTGCTGAGAAGAGTCCTTCATCCTTTGTCTTGGTTCCTTACTTCTTTGTAGTGAATAGAAGATCCCATGCTTCCTTGATGCATCTCTTGAGATGGATTTGTACATTTTGACACTTGTTGAGGAGCTTCCTTAATGCAATCAAGATCTTCATAATTTCCTTAGTTAACCTTAGCTATGATTCCATGTTGATAAATCTAAAGGGAAATGATTATATAGATTTGTCTTTACCTGATAACTTCTTGTGTTGCTTCTTTACTTCTTAGCTTTATTTCTTATTATAATATATGTGTGTATCTTCAAACAACTATCAAAACATGAAGAACAATAACATAGAATATAGGATGTAAGCCAAGGCCAAAACCTCTCCACTTGAGAGGAAAGCCTGCAAATCTCTTCTTTTCTTTATATATTCTTCAATTAACGAATTCCAAGGTCTTAAGACTTACTTCAGAACCCTCCAAGACCAACATCAACCCCTGTCGATGATGTGTTAACCTTGATCCTATCAAAACGAGTCAAATCTCTTCTAGTAGCACTTCTTCAACCTCACGGGGGCTTCACTAACGAAGCAATACTATATCACATCTATTCATATTGGTGGTAAAAAAAAATCATAAAACATTATATTGACTATATAATAAGAGGATATTGGGTTTTTATATACCATATAGGAATATAAGTATTTTAGGGTATTTTTTATTGATAACTTCTGCCAAGTGCATAAAAAAACATGTAGGTAAAGCAAGAATAAAAAATTTGAGTCTTGGTGCTATGGTTCTCGTGAGTACATTATTTCACAGTGAAGGCATGGGAGAAATTTTACTAAGGGTTTGCCAAGGGTTCTGCACTTATTTGTGACTTTTAGCCAAGACCTAGAGCAGTATTTTCTTGAAGCCTCCTTGAAGACTGATGTTTGTTTGAGAGGAATCCAACATCTTGAAGACTGATATGGGTGAGAGGAATCGAAAAGAAGTGTATCCCATTCCTAGCTATGACTAACATTTCAGTGGATCTGAACTTGGAATTGTGTGATTGAAAGTTGGATGGACCCTTGGATCAAGTAGTAGTATCAGCCAGACTTAACCTCCGTGGAAACAACTGCCTCATAACTTCACCTTGGGACCATCCTTACACTCCATGCTTTTGTTTTTATTCCAAAATGTCTACATCGAAGGAAGAGAAATTCCATATTTAAAGGGTTGCAACTTTACATTACCCTTGTAACCAATAGATCAATCCTCAAAACAACTAGTTAATCAACAAGACTCAGAAGAAACAATGGCCCCTACCTTAGAACAATGGTCACGTTGCTACCTTGGAAAATAGTGTTGACTTTGACCCAAAGGTAGATCCTGGTGCCATATTTTGAGGGTAAACTGAAAGCCATGGAATGGATTTAGAGGTTGAAGAACATGGGGGCATCAAAGGAGCTAACTGAACAATAGGACCGTTAGTTGTTATTTGATCTTGATTCTTCATATAATGCTTTCATCAATTTATTGCCTAAATTGGCTTAATATTTTATGGGGTAGAATCTTTTGGATGCCATCGACATCGGATTTGTACATGGTTTTATATCTAGAGGTCTTGTAGGGCTATCCATGACTTTATATTTGTGAAAATAGGTAAAATTCAAGGATTCAAATTGAGTCTTGTTTATAATTCTATATTAGAATAATATTTTCATTCTCTTTCTAGAAAACAAAATTGGTTTAGTGCATAAATTTGATTTCAATCTTGATGCTTTTATTAGCTATAATGTAGCAGATCGAGGTGACTTTGAGAAAAATGGTTTTAGAGTCTCGGTTTGTGATGAATAAAGTACATGATCTGATTTTTTTCTTTAAATACCTAAAGTCAAGATGTCCAAAAGCTATGGTTTTCTTCCTAGCTGAGAAGAAGTGCAAACATTCAAGCCCAAAAATGAAGATAATTATTTAGGGAATCCAAGTTTGAATCTAGAATTTCCTAAGTTGTAAAGTTCCTCCCCATATGTTTTAGCTTCATGTTGCTTTCTATGACTTCATTCACCTAGTTATTACTTCAACTAGAAGGGTCAACCTAACCCATTCGAGCTTGGTTATCATACCTTGCTAGCTTAGTTCTATTGGCTTATGTAATGACTTAATTGAGCTAGAATGGTTGCATGGCTTAATTCATAGTTATCATGTTTAAATTCAATATCATTCTTAATACTATATATTGGTTTATTCTACTCAGCCCACCTTCATAATGCTTTGAACTCACATAATCATCATTGAAGTATAAAAAGACTTATCCCTTATTACTTTCACTCAGTCAAAATTACTAATGAATCATGTGAGATAGTAGAGGTTAATACTTTGAATCTAGTGGAGTGTTGAAATCCTGGGTTTTAGCCAGAAGAGGAAATGTGCCCCTAGATTTTGGTACCAAGGATGATGCTATTCATTATGGAGGATGGAGGATGCGTTGACTTATTGAACCTAATCAAATTGAAGATGTGAATGTTGTGGGATGATCTGAACAAACATGGTAACCACAAGTTAATGGAAATTAAAGTGTTACGAACCTAAACTTTGAATATGACTATTCCTTGTTTTAAAAATGAGAAAATTGATAGGTGCTAACAACAACAAGCAACATAACTAAAATTGAAGTACATTAACGATATTTCTCTTATTACAGTGTGAGACGTTATTTGATATCAATAAGATTCATGTTTTTGAGATTTCCACAAATATTTCAATTCTTTGGTTTCAAATATTACTTATTTCATTTAGAAATTTGGGTCTTCAATTTCAGGTATCACAAATAATAAAACCTTTCATGATATAACACTTAGGTGATTTGACAGAATCTAAGTTTACCAATTGTTTCAACAAGTAGATTTGGGTTGTGAAAGTAGGATTCTGGTCATCTTTATTATTTGTTACTTTTTAGGATGATAACATGGTTGCAACATTCACGGACATGCGACTACAAATGGTGGGATCAATAGTCTCTACTAAAGTATAAACAAGGCCGATGAGTAGCTTGGAGTTTATTGGGTAAATATTGTCTTGTTATGCATAAATATTTTTAAGTATAAAGATAATATAATTTTATTAATGTTTGACAAATGATCACAAATGTAGGTTAATGGGACTAAAAGATACATTCAATGTGAACACAATTCAGGAATGCAAAAGCAACTTTTAAGTAATACTAAAAGTAAGACAAATAAAATGGAAGTAAAGGTGCAACCTAAATAGGAGTTTATATGTAATATCCCTCTTGGGAAAATTCCCCTTAGGGCACACTAAATAAATTCGGTGGATGCTCAACACTGATGACAATGTTGGTTGTCTCACCCTCCAATAAGCTAGTATCCATTTAGACTCTTACAACTCTCCTATTTGTGTTTTTTCTGCCACCCACTGCTTCAAAATTAGTTTTTTGATCTACTATTGCTACAAGGGATGATTTTCATTTTCCTAAAGTAGACCTGTAGGGTCACCCACAACCTTATATGCACCCTTTGTTGACTTAGAATGGAATTTCATGAGGATATTGAATATCGTATTGATTGTACATATAGGCATATTCATTGCTAGAGGGCATCTGAAATAGGAATAGAATTTCATTCATTAACCTACATATTTTGTAAGTTGGTTCTAGAACGTGATGACTTCAGGATGTGATTATATCTTGAATCAATGTGCACCAATAAAATAAGTAATCGAGATACATGAAAAGGTAGAATATTGGACTATTTGACTCAAAATGAACTGAAGAATACTACAAGGGTTACAATTTCTAATCATATGTCAACAATGTGAGATCTTTGGTGGGGAGGACAAAAGTTGCTACACTCTCTATTAGAATGAGATCCCTAAAGGAAAATTTGTTTGAATCGAAAGAAAGGAAGGATGTCTTTTGTTTTTGAAAGGATGTGTGTGAGGCACTTAAGCAAGGAAAATTACAAGGTAAATATTAAGTTTGGGAATTTTTCAAGGATATCTTTCATAACTCGATGCACACAAAATCTAGGAGAACATACAGTACATCCAAAAAATCCCTTTATGAGATGATCAAGTTATGGGGAGGTCCTATATTACATAACTTTATTACCTTGAATCTAGATGGTCATTCAATATCTACGACTTTAAGGGAAGTTAGAAATTCATTAGGATATATCCTAGGGGAGCACGAACACATTTTTGAGGCACTCGAAAATTTTTGTGCTTCTTATAAATCCAAACATGGTATAGATGGCCCAATTCTTCTATTTCTTGCTAAATATGAAACATTTGTGAAAAAATATGTTAGGTGTGTTGAAGAAAAAGGGTAACTAGGTTTGGTATTTGTCAATGTAATTTTGATCTTTGTACTTGTCAAGAAAAAGAATGATTATTTTTGTAAATTATATGAATGAGTTTCTTGCTCATTCTATACGCATAGGAAAGTAAACGAGTCAAAATCATATTGAATATCTCTTCTTGAGAATCTATGTAATAAACACGAGTCAGCCTAGTGTCAAGAAGCCCTCCAAGGCAAGCGCCATCCTTCAGAGAAGAAGCCTGGAAACAAAGAAATGACAAGACATCATATCGTCCTGGAAAAATATAATATTAATGACTTAAGAATGGCATGTCATTTCACCTTGATAAGTCATCTACAACTAGAGACACAACCACTATATATACCCAGCTCGGGTATTTGCAAAAGAAAAGAAGAAATCTTAGAGAAGTTTCTAAAATTATCGCATAGGTGTAGGTAGAATCTCAGATGGTAAAGGACAGAATCTTGGATAGGTGCAGGTTGGTAAGGTGCAGTCTCAGTGATAGCTAAAATGAAGCCCTCACATATCTCTCTACTGTCTCAACCTAGTCATAGTAATGGTTTCCACCTTTATAAGGATCTCAGTGATGTATAGACACAATCATCACTATAGTCATGATATCAATTATGATCCTAATGTAGGTGAGGTTATCAATTATAATCCTAGTGAAGGTAAGATGTAGAATTCAATACATTGGTGAAGACATGTTATGTAAGAGTGCAACCATGATTTTGGTGAAGGTAGAGCTATGATAAGACATGTCATGATCTCAGAGAATCTTGGAGAATGTTAAATTTGGACAACTAGGTCCAAACTCCATGTTCGGATGCTCATATTAAGAGGCTAATATTTTTGTTGGATTCCTCTTTCTGAGAGGTGTAAAATCCATATAAAATAGTCTTAATCCGATGAGCAGAACTTATATTTTGAATTTATTATTCTTAATAAATTATATGTGCAAGGTCGGCCAGTTTTGTAATGTAGGCTCACATGCCCAACAGATGTGTCACACACCCTCATTGATGGATATAAATACAGGAAAAGTTGGAGAGAATTTCATTACAACACAACTCCCATCTTCCTCTCTCATCCTTAAGAGTACGAGCTACCTGGAGGACGAATTTCAGCCACACGTGGGAAGGACGAAGAGGACAGACCGTACGGCTGAGCTGTAGTACGATTTTCTGCTGCTAGGGTTTCGCAAGTTTGACCAGCGTTGACTTTGGTCAACGCTTGGTCCAATCAAGCTGAAAACTTGTGGAAGGTTCGATTTTTGAAGGCCGTACTACCTGGCACAAAAATCGAGGTCAAAGGGTTGACCGTTTTGTTGCTGCGTTGACTTTTAGCTTGCTGCCCCTGCGTTGACTTTTCAGGACAGCGTTGACTTTTGTAGAATTGACTTGGGTTGACTCATCTACTGGTTGGAGGGTTGTTGTGACACATCTGGGTTGGCTGATCAAAGGAGACTTTGCTGGTTGAAGCATCCTATTGACCGCCGAAACGAACACACACATTTTTCCTGTTTCTG